>JAXQGS010001306.1:0-10293 GCA_037040325.1 Mucor sp. M7501 | reverse complement strand
AATGCGCGGTCGGGGAATCGAACCCCGGCCCTTCGCGTGGCAGGCGAAGATTATACCACTTAACCAACCGCGCTTTGTGTGATATTTTGAATTAACATGTAAAACAAGTGCAGCAATAATAAAATGTAGTCACGTGACTCTTAAGAGTTTTTAAGCTGTTCTGCAAGGTAGGTAAATAGAAATGTGAGTAAATTAAGAATCACTTATAGACTACCGAGAATTCAAATTATCCTACCGTTTCATTAAACAAATGTACAAGACCTTAGGCATTTCATATCGTAAAAACTTCTGTAAAAAAAAAAGTTTGGTGTTGAGAAAGGTTATATCTAACAACCATTATTGCAGTACTTCCCATAAAGAAATAAGTGGTAGCTGTCTATTTAGCCTATTTCTATGTCAAAATACGATAATAAATCAATCTTCCAAAGAATTAAGAATGCATCCAAAGGATTCATTTATATACTTTTCATTATACAAGGGATTACTGTATAATGATAAACTATGAGACAATAAATCTACAATTTATCCAATGTGTGAGATGTAAATCATGATCAGCATGATTTACCCCAGAGAACCTGAGAATAGCCCGAGACCACTAGTGTGAAACCCTGTTGAGACATTTGATAACACGTATAAATTTTTGTTGAGGTGGTCTGTAAGTTTTTTTTCATCAAAATATAATGTCAAGGTAGTAGCAAAAAGTTCAGTATTTCGAGGATATTATTCGAACAACTGTCAGATCAATCAAGGATCGCCATCAAGTTTACTTTGCTCCCCTTTGATGGAGCTACAAAATGAGCTGTGCTATAGGTAGAATAGTTTGGATTTCGTATATGATGCTCTTTGAAAACCCTCAAAATACTTGAAAAAGAGGCAGATCTGGATACAAGTTGCACAATAGCTATTAAGAGTGGTACCGTTGGAAGCGCATTTTAATTCTGTACAAACCTATTTACTATAGCCTAGAAGCAATAGTTACTACCAAGACTGTTTGGTTTGAACTATGCCAAGGTTAAGGTCAGGCCTGCGAAAATCAAATATTGAGTATATTGATGCTCGAGCTTTAAAATTAGCATGATCCTGTACCCAATCTTGCCAGGATCATGCCTGTGCAATTGGATTTTTTGTAGGTAATAGCATGGTTAAGGATGAATCCGTAATTTCATGAATTTGTTGATTTTGAGCCTTAAGGTTTATATGAAAGCTTTTAATATCGAGTAACTACGAATGATGAAGGCATACTTGCTCTGTATATCCCAGCTACCTTGGTAGTATTCCTTGAATGCGGCCAATGAACAGGTGTCCATGTGAGCCACAGCATGTATATGTATATAAGTCGTAATAACAGACAAAATGCTCTACGATGTAGTGCATCTAAGGATAAAAGGGTTATGCTTTGAATCAGATTAAAGCGCTTAGTGCTCGTTGTACTCGAAAGCAAAGCCTCAAATTGCTCCAGGCTCAGAGAGAAAACAGAAAATGGTTTTACTAAAGTGTCGATGCAATGCCTGATCGTAGCACAGGGACCAAGCGTTACATTCAAAAAGAGCAAATGTTGATCTTTGTTGGAGTGTATATTTTTAAAATGTCAGATTTGTAACATTTTGAGAATCAACTGACAGTTCATTATTTACATTTATACAGAAAAGGGTTATTGTTATTCCTGTTTTTGCTACTGTCCAGTTCACGCTTGATTCTTCTCATGTTTAGATATTGCTCCATGTCGCATACATGTCATTCAACTGACAAATCAACAAGTAAGATGATTCCAAAAATGTACTCTACAATGTAAGGCTATATAGCTCATGACGATGATGCTCACAATAATCTTTGACCTTCTTTTTTTCTAAAAATTGTAGTACAATGTGAAATCCGCATGAGGTTGCACACTGTAAAAGAAAGTGTAGCCTTTTCTTCTGAGAACATCTCAAAGAAAAGGCTGTAGAGTTAGCCGAGGATGAGCAAGTCTCTCTAATAATGAGTGCACTGCTGGATGGCGATCCTTGGATTTGATAGAGCATTGTGTCAACGATAGAGCCAAATCAATCGTCATCTTTGGCAAAAGATCAAAAGGAGATGCAATGTTGGTTTTGTTGTTGTTGCAAGGTCAAGACGCTTTTTTGGTAAATGAAATCATTTCATAACAGGTTTGAATTAAGGTACAGCAACTGTTCTTGCGCACCTTGTTACACGTACAGTGGACACACAGCGATTACAGTGATTTGATTGTTTGGGTTTCAGCAAGTGTTTAACTAGCTGGGGATCAAAGACTCCTCCATCCATCATGATTTCATTCAGGCTGGGTAGTGATGAACGACATGGAGATGGTCTCTGGCTGCCATTGAAACTAGCAAGTAACAAGTGTATGGTGGTCCTAGGGTCATGGCTGGTGTATAGCATCCCAAGAGGTGTGATTCTGTTGTTGACCTGCTCAACACGTGACGTTTGTTGATATACCTTATTCAAACAGTGAGTTACCCATTTTGGACTCTTTGAAAAACATCCATTCGTTTTCGACGTTGGAAAGAGAGAATACACATATTTTAACTTTTTTTTTTTTTTTATATTTTTTTATTTTATTTCAATTTTTCTCTTTTAAATGCTTTTGCTCTTCTTTTTCTCCACATTTTGATATAAACATTTTATCATCTTTTGTATATATATATACTTGCCACTCCCGTCTCTCCATCCCAATGAGTAATCACAACCACAACAGCACAGCCAACTATGGCGGAATACCAGTTGCACCTCCTTATTATACGAATCGAGACGCTGAAATGACAGAATCTCAACCAAAGCCTCGACATCAGCTCAAATACAGTCATACTGGAAAGCTGGCGAAACAAAGATCATCGCCAGGGAAAAGAGTTGTCTACTACCACAGTTTAGAACCCGAAATCAACCACATCAGAAAGCCAGTGAAAAGAATAGGTATGCAAAACCTGGCACTCGAGAGGGGGAAATACGGCAAACTAATATACCAGATCAAACAAAAAAAAAAACCGCTAGATTTCACGCAGAAATTACCAGCCGAATTATGCACATTTATCGTATCACTACTCGATTTTGACACATTGCTTGTGATTCCCAAAGTATCGCGGTTATGGGCCCGTCTATTCTACATTGATGACATTTGGAAGCTAAGGATGATGGAGAACGACTGGAAGCTCAAGATACCGCCCAACATATATCTGTCTGACGAAGAGCAGAGCTGGTATTACTGGTTCAAACAGAGATATCAATTGCAGCATCGATGGAATATCGGCAAAGTGGCATCTCATTACTTACTGGGCCACCACGACAGCGTGTATTGCCTGCAATTCGACGACGAAAAGATTATTACTGGCAGCAGAGACCGCACCATCAAGATCTGGAACTTGAATCTGTATCAATGCACTGACACACTGGAGGGACACCAAGGCAGTGTGCTGTGCCTTCAATACAACGATCAAGTCATCATCTCTGGATCGTCGGATCACACTGTGATTGTGTGGGATATGAAATCCAAGCGCATCCGTGGCCGCCTTCATGTAAGTCTACAGTGTATGCCGTGTAAAAAGGGTCTGACTGACTCTAGTGACAGGGCCATTCTGCTGGTGTATCTGACATCTCATTTGACCATCGCTACATTGTGAGCTCGTCAAAAGACGCATCCATTCGCATTTGGAGCAGCAGCACGTTTCAGCCCATTCGTATGATAATGGGCCATCGGGGCCCCGTGAATGCGATTCAATTGAAAGGAGACTACCTTGTTTCGGCTTCCAGTGATGCCTTGATCAAGCTATGGCAAGTGTCTACTGGCGAGCTGATTCGCGAATTTGCAGGGCATAAGCATGGTCTAGCTTGTGTTCAGTATGATGGCAAAACCATTGTGAGTGGTTCCAATGATCACACAATCCGCGTATGGGATGCTGAGGTAAAATTAGACGGTGGTAAAAAAAAAAATATACAGTGTGTATGTTGCTGACCTTTTCCGTGATAAATATAGACTGGCCTATGTACTCGTGTATTTCAGGGTCATACTGGACTTGTGAGAAACCTTCGCTTTGATGGCAATAAGATCGTCAGCGCCAGTTACGATCAGAGCATCCGCGTATGGGACATAAAGTAAAGTCATACAAGAACCCCATGATGATCGAATCTAGTTTTTGCTAATTTTAAATGTCTTGTTTTAGTTCTGGAGCATGTTTGCTCAATTTTCAAAGTGGCCATACAAGCTGGATTTTTGATGTGCATTTTGACAAGAAGCGGATTATCAGGTATGTCCATCACAGAGCCATGCACGGCGCGTGTACTGACCCGTAGTATCCATGTAGCTCGAGCCAAGATAGAAAAATACTCGTCATGGATTTTGCACATGAGCTGAATACAAGATGCCTTGATCTCTAGACGAGTTGTATATTGCGCGTATTCCCCCAACCCCTCTCATTGTACAAATGTAAACACACTGTTTTATATATTTTTATTACCAACTATTACTGCTATCACACTATTAATCTTGAGATTTTCTCTCGACCAAGAGGAACATTTATGTACATTTACTATAAAATTGCTTCTTTTTCCTCCGGATAAACAAAGCGCATCTTACCTGGGGGGGGGGGACGTACAAAGGAGCCCTTTGGTAACCAAGGAGATGGGACACTAGCAAATGCTTGAGCAACCAAAACCCTGTGTGTGTGTGTGTGTGTATTCTTGAACTGTTTTCTCTTGTTAACACACTTTTTAAACGTAGACGACGGGCCGAACCGAAGTACATGACTATAGCTTCAGGGCCTAGATTTAAGGTTGCTCCTGATCATCTCTCGTACTCGTTTGTTGCACTTGAGAAAGGCTAATAAGAAACCAAACGAACTTTGATCATCAACCATTTGAAAGACGCATGTTTCAATGTTCTACAGACAAGATGGGGGGCCAAGATTATTGCTTTTTGTCTGTGCTTTTGTGCGACACTGCACATGTAACAAATAATGAGATACATGGCGGAAATATACACTCCATCTTGCAAGGCTCGACAGGGCGCCATTACATGAAAAAGAGCTCATGTAGAACTGGCTAAATCAAGCCTATTTGTGCACGCATATGTAGTAGCAAACTTTAGCTTTTACCCCCCTTTCTTCACATCGCCTCCCTATTTGACTGACGCTACATGTGGTTTACACGTTGCTGATTTTTTTTCCCTCTTTTCCGTTTAACGTTCCTTGATTTGCTTGATCCCGTAGCAGAAACCGTTTCAAAACGCAAGAGAAGGCAATATAACTCTATTCTCTATTTGTGAGATATTTACATTTTTAAGTTGTATGTGTAACTCAATGCACATACACACACATTTAATATTATGCTTCTGTAGGTTTATATAATATACAATATAATTGCAATCGCTGTGGCAGCACAAGGACAAAAAGATTGGTACCGATTGAATTACCGTAACCTTGTTATACCTCTACATCGATGGCCTTTTTGCCCCATTTAGCCTCGAGTTGGAATCAAAATGAAACACTCTGGCATTCCCTCGACCTCTGCCTGTGGTGAAGAGCTGCTCGCAGTGTTTCATCCGTTGGCAAAGGGCCTCCAATGTCCCTACTTCGGTATTTTGACAGCCGTTCGGCTGCATTGCTTCAAATTAAGGGGGGTCAGCTCGACACACTGCAGAGGCGACGCTCGGGCAATTCACTTGCAAAAGGCCCATCAGCACAGCGAAAGCATAGATGGAGCGGCAGGTGATACCTACCTAGCACAATTTCATTGAGGACATAATGAGGATAACACGATTTGGATCTATTCTTTTTTTCTCGTGTCTCCTAAAATCAGCATGCTAGAGTCACACTAGCCGGGTTTAATAACCATTACTTTATCAATTAAACTTTTTTAATGGTTTTTTTGGGTCCTTAACATCTGCTGTCGTCTCTCTCTGCTCTTCTTTTCTCTTTTCTCACTCTTTTTGCGCTTTTTGTCGTGTATTCATATACATAACATCATCCATTGTACACATCTACATTGCATCCCAACATTCCGCTTCTCCGCTCGATCCCCTCCCCTCCCCCCTATTTTAATACAGCAAGCCCAATGTCTTCCTATACTGCAGCAGCAGCAGCAGCAGCAGCAGATGTAGATTGTGATCTGGAAAACGCATACACAATAGACAGCTTCTTTCCAACGTACATTCAGCAAGTACAGCAGCAGCAATTACCATCGCAGCAGCAGCAGCAGCACCAAAATCTATGCATCAACAGCGATAAAATCAGTATGGCCCAATCACAGTTTGATTGCTTTCCTCAAACTGTAGCATCTCTTCCGCTAGAAAGCCTCTCCCTGGATCAACATTTGCCCAACGAATGGCCATTGGAGCTGGGGGGAGGAGGAGCAGCAGCAGCAGCAGCAAGAGGAGAAGGCAAAGGAGAACAAGAGTACCAGCAGCCAGCAGATATCAATTGTGAGTAGATGCCGTGTGGTAACATTGTACATTGTATTGATAGTTTAAGTCCTAGTCTTGTTCTCTTGCAATGAGCTTGGTGTCACTGCGTCTGAATCGTCCTCTTCTTCGTCAGCAATAGCAACAGCATCAGCAGCGACAACGGCACCAGCAGGCCACTTTCAACAACAACCATCTATCAAAGGAGCCGAGCAATTCCGTCGTTTTTCCTTGGAAGAGACAGACACATTGGGTAATCTGATGCCATTCTATCCACAGACTCCTGTTTACAACCACCACCACCATAAGGAGAGATCGTCTATGCCAAATGTATTTGAGCACTTTGCTGCTACTGCCAACACTGCTACTGCTGCCATTCCCCAGCAGGGTCAGCTATCGTGGCAGCAGAGCACACTATTGCAGAAACGACCAGATTATCAGCCTCAGCATGTTGTTTCCTCCATCTCTTCCCCTCTCAAGAAGCACGCCAAGAAGAGATCCCTGGTCGATCAAGTCATGAATGAAGAATACATGCCTTCTGTCGTCTCCAGCCTGAGCGAGCCTATTCCATCCTCGCAGCAGTGGATGATTAGAAAACGGAACAAGTCTATTCGTCATGCCAGTGCCAACAAGAGCGACAACCACTCTGCTGTTGCTCCTGAAGCCCCCAGTCCAACCACACCAACAACCACGCCCATGGCCACAGGCATGCTGAATATACCCGAGTACATTGTGCCATCCTCAACGCCCATGGACAATGACATGATGCAGCAACACCATCAGCGCCAAGATTACATGATTCCATCAGACCCAATGCTACATTACGAAGACCTCAACACACCCACGTCTGGCTCGTCTACACACGACAGCAACAACCAACTGCTAGCAGCCATGCCACGTCGCCAGAAGCTGCGCTATGATGGCGACAGTTATACTCCTAAATGGGTCCGATTTACTGGTCATCTGAAGGAAGGCTACTGCGATAGTTGTCAGCCTGGTAAATGGCTACAGCTCAAAAATAGCGCCTATTGGTAAGCCCAAGGGTAAATCATTAGCAATGAACAACTAACCAACACACACACACCACAGGTACCACAAGCAATTTTACCATGGCATCTCTTCTGTATCGGGTAAATCATTCATGAAACCGCTGGAACAACGCATGGGAAAGGGAGACATGATTGAGGGCCTCTGCCACCAGTGCCACCGCTTTGTGTCTGCCTGCAACGGAAAGAAGAAGAACAACTACATGCTCTGGTATCGCCATGCTCATAAATGCCATTTGTATGACAAACCCAAGGCTACCTCTAAAAACATTCGAAAGCTATCCAATGACTCGACAACACCGGCCATGTCCACTGATGCAGCCACCGTAGCTTCATCCTCGCCGACGTCGCCCAGTTGCTCAACATCCCATCATCACTATCCATTGAACTAACAAAGATGACTGTATATATATATATCACTGTATTTACCCCTCCTACCTTTTTTTCTTTACTCCTAATACAACCAACAACTAACACTGCAAAATCTACTGTGCGTTCTTTTGATAACTTGCTAACATGACGACATTATGCATATGTGCTTTCAAAGATATTGTGGTCTGCAAAATGATCTGATTTTTATTTATGGTATAGTGTACAGTTCGCCACCCAAACTTTTGAGCCAAAAGAGAGGGCCATCTATAATGCCACATGAAAGTCAATGTAATACAGCATGAGCTCTAGTTGCTGGTTCTCTTTCGATACATGTTACGTCTATTGGCTCTTTGCAATCTGGGCCTGGCTTCGTCCCAAGGCCCGTGTATTTCGCTGGCGAAAAGGCTGTTAGAGAAGAGCACGCGTCATTTCCCCTCCCAAAGACTACTTACTTTTTGTACTTTTGGATGAATATAAGCCAGTAGGGACATACAAAAGTCAGAAAGCAGAACCCCAAAATGTACAAAAATACCACTGCTTTTGAGATTTGAATAAACAATGCTACACAAGCAAGCAACATTGCTACTGTGACACCAATCTGTATCAGAGGATTCAAGTCTTTGAGGTGTCGTCTATAAATAGGAAACAGCGAAAACCATTCAACGGCAAATGACAGCAGCCCAAAGACGTCTACGTTGGTGTCCAGCCGGGAGGCCAGCAACACAGACGCAAAGATGGCGGCATTGGTGGACAAGGAGCCTGGGATCCTGCGTTGGTATTAGCATGGCGTGTATCGCAGCGACAGGAAGCTTACTTTATGCTCTTGGCCTGTGTCTTGTAGTCGTGAAATAACACATTGGCTAGAAAACAGCACACGGTCAGTGCCCAGATCGTATCGTCGCTGGTTTGGCTGGTCAGCGTCTTTAGAATAGGCGATAGTCCTAGCAGTGTAATGTAAAAGAAGAAGGCGCTTTTGGCGACGCGCTGTCCTATATCTGGCGTTCAGTGCATTCATCCCTCATTTGGCACACGAAAAACTAACTCTTGAATTCGTAATTGCTTCGTATAATCAAGTCCCAGGATACGTAACCAATGCCAGTCAGCAAGGAGCCTGTCCATATCAGATGGTTTCCAGACAGCGAGTGCACTTGCAGATAGATAAAGATGGCAATAAAGATAACCACGCTGCTGACTTGCTGTGTGATGACCCCGGATTCATACACCATGGTCCAGTAGTCGTAAGAGCGTACATTGACTGCCATACCGCCATCAGCGCCATGTTGCATCACAAAGGAAACGTTGACTCTACTTACCGTTGCGCTGAAGTTCCTCTAGAAATGTGCCATCTACATAGTTATCTGGGTAGTTTTGCTTGACCCACAGCAGTTTCTGCCATGGTGGATTGTTGGTATATTCGGAGCTCTGGAAAGAGCTTCGTGCTGATCCATACATGGCTAGAGAAGATGGAAAGTGGAATGACTATAGAGAAGGTGCTTTTGTCGTCAAGATGAAAAACTGACTTTGAATACAACAGCAACAATGTCATTTGCAAGATGTGACCAAGAATAACGAGCATTGCAGCACTGAGCATTAGATTATCTATGGTTGTGCCTCTTGTCGATGCATACAGTCAAAACTCGATTTAAGAGACTGGCGGGAGAAAAAGAAAGTGTCTCTTATATCGAGATTCTCTTAAATTGAATAGCTGTAAAAGGCTTCTGTTGTGTGATCGGAAGAGTACAGTTTCTACTACAAACACTCCTACCGTTTTAACATTTGCGTCTATTCAATACTCGCAAAACCTGGAAATTCAGGACATTATTAAAATAATACAGTCTTTAGTTGGCAGACCCAAGGCTTGAATCAGGTTGTAAGTACGTTTATAGTGTCTTTACTACACAAAATGTAGCTATACTAGGGCAAAACGCAGCAGTAGCAGCCTGAGCTGGGATTGAATTTCAGAGGTTCGTTCCAACTGGTCCTCTGGATCGCCAAACGGACATCCCAAAACCTTTCAGGCGACATTACACAACATTTTTATACTCGAACGACAGGTATTTCTCTACACTTTTGCATGTAGAATTGAACGAGGAATCCAATGGTACTAATTTTGAAGTGATCCCTTATGTCTGTGGGGAGTAACTGTCGAAAAATGCAAAACACGTTTTTGGAGGAAAGGTCTACAAACACTATAGTAAATTGATCCGAAGACACTTTTGCATGCTCCAATACGCTTCTACGATTGTTTTGAGCATAGGAACACCTTAATAAAAAACGTCGTTTTTGAGGCGAAAACCTCCATCATTCAAAATCACCAATTTTTCCCTTGCTACCACAAGGCAAAATTTGCCAGAAATCGATCATCAACTCGATCCTCAAAAAATCGCTGAAAAGTGGTTCCTAACCTAATGTCAGCTCGTAGAACACGATTACACTTGTTTTGAGGCCGAGATCGCGCTTCGTTGG
>JAXQGS010001305.1:0-10506 GCA_037040325.1 Mucor sp. M7501 | reverse complement strand
AAAACTTCATTTTCGAGGTGAAAATCTCCATCATTCAAAATCATCAATTTTTCCCTTGCTAGTACAAGGCAAAATTTGTCAAAAATCGTTAATCAACTCGATCCCCAAAAAATTGCTGAAAAGTGATTCATAACCTAATGCCAGGTCGTAGAACACGATGGCACTTGTTTTGAGGCCGAGATTGCGCTTCGCTGGCGAGATACAGGCGATTTAAACTCTTGATTTTACAGTGGTAAATACATTTGAGGGCTGTTCACTGAACATTGTGCTTATTGACATCATATTTGATGGTCTGTAGTTTATTGTCTAGCGAAACAGTGCATTATGAGCGCAAGAGGGATACGCTAGAAGCTTGGATCGAGTAGACATTGCCCCAATTTCAGATGTCTTGTGCAAATGGCCAAGCTATATGCTTGCTCCTTTGAGACACATATACCAAACTACATCTAAACTCACTTTTGCTCATAAATTCAAAGTTTCAGGCAATTCCTGCCTCAAATATTGTTGCATTTATAAAAGTGTTTTGTTATTAATAAATATAATGATGTGAGTTTAAGGAATGACAATGATAGATTTAGATTCCAAAGTGACATTGCATTCTGATTTCGAGGATGATCCCAATGTTGTTTCATCATCAGAAAGGATAGATTCTGCAAAACTCTCTGGACGGGTATTGTTGACAATGGATTTCTTGCTTGTACTTGCACTAAACCCTGCTGCCTGGCTGCCGCTATGTTGAAACAGCTTACCCTTGGGAAAGTAGGCCATCAAAGGAAGACATGTCACTAGCAGCATGGAAAAGACAAAACACAGCCAAAAGAAGCCAATGACATCGTTCAGTTTGGATAGAAAGAAGCCCAAAAACAACCCAACGCCAGACATGGTGTAGATGGTGGCAAAAATGGCTGGCATGTGCTGTTGCTGATAGTGCTGTTGCTGCTGCTTAGTCTTTTCGAATTGTTGCTGCAACACAATCTTTTGCATGATTTTGATCGTGCTGTAAATAGCGGATACAGAGATACCAGATAATGTGATGCCGCCAACGACAAGAGCCGAGACGACACTCTGGATGTTCTGGTGAGGGACGCCAACCCAAATGAAGGCAGGAACTGAGATGATCATGGAAGTAAGTCCAACAATTTTAGTGCCAAATCGATCGCACAGCCAGCCATGGACAGCTGCTGACACTGCACAGGGTAACAAAAATGTGCTGAGGACAATGTTTCTGTAGGCCAGGTTGAGCACGCTCATCTGAAATTCGAGCTTGATCATGAGGGAAGGCTGTGGCATGTGTTGATTAGTATAATAACAGAATTGCACCATATCATCAACTATACCTTTAGAGCACCGAGAATGGCTGTAATGACTACCAACTGGTACACGCAAGCCATGAATTCAGCTGATCTCACCAGACGAACCACCAACAGGTTTTGAAGCGCTACTTTGGCGCTGCTCTTTATACTGCTCTCCTTTTCCTTTTCAAAGATAATGGGCTGATCTCGCAGGTTGATGGTCGACATGGACGAACTCTTGCTCCACATGGCGCCCTCTTCCATGATGTTTAGCTCCCTCTGCATGTCTTTGAAATGGTGCTCTTGCATTTCAGTCTCGCGGTCCATCTGAACAGCTTCCTTGGTTTCGATCCAATCGCTGGGAATGGTGCTCCTTTCAATCACAAAGAGTTGCATCAGCAATGTTGAACAAGACAGCGCCAATGCACAGAGAAAGCACGCCTTGTGGTTTGCGTGCTCAAAGATGACTAAAGTGTGTGTGTGTGTGTGAGTCGGATAGCAGTGCTTTTCTCCTCCTTTACAAAACCAACTTACCTCCTCCAATGGTCAAGCCAGACGACATGCCTAGAGGATATGTGCACAGAACAAAGCCAATCATGGATCCCCATTTACTCTGCGGCCACACATCGGCTACCAACGCTGTACACATGAGCCAAATAGAAGCGTTTGAAATACCCTGCAAGAACTTTGCTGGAAACAGCATCCAGTACTCGATGGAGACCATCAGCGCACCTCCTGCTAAAATCGACGCACAGGTACCTATCAGCAGCAGGTATTTTCGTTGGCGTATTTGACATCCCAGCCACCCAAACATGAACGATCCCAGCAGCAGGCCAGAGAGGTAAAAACTGGAGAGCACATAGACTACTGCGGTGTCGTCAGAGAACATGTCCGTGTCGCTTTGTAGTGTGGATTGTGTTGGTTTGATTTGGCTTTCGATAATGTAGAGTGTGATGGACGCTAATGACACATTCGAGTAGATCTAGTGGAGGTCTAGCAGGTCAGTTAAAAGTGCATCTCCTGTTCACGATATTCAGCTCACTGTACACTGGTGAATAGGCTCAGGGCAGCCGTAAAAAACACATAGAAATTGGATGCTCTGTACTTGAGCAGCCAGGGGTACTTGATGCCGTTCAGCGTGGCTTCGTCATTGATCGTCTTCATTGTGCCCTGATTGTATAGCTTGATGATCCTCAGTATGTCTTCATTGCTGTCGTGAATGTTGCTGCGATTTGT
Organism: Mucor sp. M7501; assembly: GCA_037040325.1. Lineage (NCBI taxonomy): Eukaryota > Fungi > Mucoromycota > Mucoromycetes > Mucorales > Mucoraceae > Mucor > Mucor sp. M7501. The sequence goes on along the minus strand of JAXQGS010001305.1, from coordinate 7,978 downwards.
ATGGTGGTGCACTCGTCTGGTGGATTTCTTGCTTCGGACGGGCGCAATGGCAGAGAAGAACCTTTTCAGCATTGTCAAAAGTGTTGAAGAGATAATAAAAGACAACAAGGGTCCCCCACCACGCCCAAACACTGCTAAACTACATAGCTGATGGAAGCTTGGTTCAATTTAAAAATACTGCCAAAGCAATAATGTGCCACACGTAAATAGACAACAACAACAACATTTCATGTAAACAAACAAAAATATATCCTTTTTATAAATGCTACAATTCGTCCTTGAGATGCTCCTTTCTACCGGAAATCACAATTTGCTCGCCATGTTCATCGGCGACAACAGCAGCAGCAGCAGGATGCTCCAACGACACACGCTTGCGCAGCTGATCAATCTCGTTGTCATAGTTTTCCCATTCAGGTATTTGTCGACGAGCACGGTCCAGCTTGGGCTCCTTGGTCAGTGGATTGTTACACAAATCAATCGTCTTTGCAGTTTTCAGGCTCTCATCACTGCACCACGTCTCGCACCAGAGCCATTCCTGAGGCAGCGAAAAGATGGGCACAATGTGCTGCATGTTGTTGGGCAGGTCCTGGTCCAAGTTGGCCAAGGAATTGGGGTCTGCGCTCAGCTGCTGGTACTGGGCACGCAGACGATCGCCCGCTGCCAGTTGACGGAAACGAACAAGGTCCACCACGTACAGCGCACTGATGTGGTAGGGCTTTCCTCTCAGATGCGTCTTCCAGTAGCCCTCGGACCAGAATCTAAAGCCGTCCATTTCAGTGCGGTCTGAGCAAAAGGGCGTGTAGCCATAAGGAGCGCCCTGGAGATCCATGTCGACCAACTCCTTGAGGTCGGTTCTGACAATCTATATATACAGTGCTTTAGCCATTGCATCTTGCAACACATAAAACGCCGCCTACCTGGTCCGCATCCACAAAGATGACCTTGTCCAAATCAAGAGGGAAAAGCACATCCAGGAACAGAATCTTGTAGCCCCAAATCGTACGCTGCTTTTCACGCTGAGCACGGAGCCACGCAGGCCACTTGTAAGTCACCATCTCGTAATCAAAGCCGTACTCTTTTGCCATGTGAGGCACAAAGTCCTTGAACTCAGGCGACAAAAAGTTCTCAATGAACCAAAACTTGACGGTGCTCTCCGTGTGCTCCATCACAGACGCAATCATAATCGAAAGGAAGCGTTCGTACAGCTTGCCAGAGGCCACAGAAAAGATGTTGATGTCGGCCTGCTTGGGCTTGCCAGCTGCTGCCACGTCTTGCTCCTTCTTGGCGCCGCCAAACAGCTTGCTCGAGAAGGAAGACCACAAGCCGCTGCCATCGCCGTGCTGCTTTCGGTCGTCTGCGCTCTCCAAAACGTCTTCTGACTCCATGCCAGGGTTCTTGTGCACCAGCGGCATGACAGTAATGCCCTCAAACGAGGTCAATGCCAATGCCCCGCTGCCCTGTGTGGAGACATCCCAGTTCCATTTACCTTCTGTGCCAATGTCTTGAATAGAGTAGATGGCAGAGGAGCGTCCTTGGCGCAGCCCCAGGTTCCAGACACCAGGCAATGCCTTGAGTTGAAAGTAGCCCAGGTTGGCCATGACAAGCGTGTCCCTGTGCGAGTGGTTTGAAGGCGTGGCAATCTCAAACTCCAGACCGCGAGGAGGAGACTTGCTGTTGGAATCCAAGCAATGGCCCTCTACAAGAATGTTTTCCAGCTCGTACACTGCAGAGACGCCGCTTTCTTCTTTGCTGAGCGACTTGAGGACAATGTTGTCGAGATCCATGTTGGCTTCGCGCACAGTGACGTGCCAGGCGTTGGTGGTTTCGACACCCAATGTGTACAGAGGGTCTGTAGGCAAATCGTTAAAGTAGGCGGTAGGGATCTCTTGCACACCCGTAGCAGGATCGAAATGGGGCTCCTTGTCAAACACGTAGCGGTAGAAGCGCTTCAGAGGCAGCTCCTGCTGTCCATTGACAGGGTTGAGGTACATAACGACAGAAACCCCCTCGATGCTGGCCAGCGTGCTGATCAAGGGCACCCACTTTTGGGCCGTTTCGCTCAAGGGGTCAATGATGAATCCAATCTGCAAGAAGGCGCTGTCTGGGTCGCCAATGACGAGGCGCGTGTGCTTGGTCTTGGGGATGTTTTCATACACGCGGTGGCGATACACGGGCTCGTTCTCTTCCACCAAGCTCTTGCTGGTCACAGCCTTGTCGGTTTCAATGAGGACAGAGATCCTTGTCAGCACATCAGCCACGTCTTGGTCGGCAGGCATCGTGTACTTGACTTGAGCAATGGCTTGTTCAATGGGCGCAATTCTCTTGTTGTACTCCAAATCCACCAAAGCAGCAAAATTCTCCTTGCTAAACACTGCGCTGGGAGGGAGAGGACCTACAACTCTGCCATTGACAACGATACCTTGGAACGACGTGCCGAGGCCGTCCTTTTCAAGAGCATCCACCAGGTTTCTCCAGTGGATGGACTGAGCCTTGGCCTCCATTTCAATGATGGGTGAGCCAGGGATGATGGCTTCAGGCACCACGTTTCCTTCAAATGATCTACTGTCAAACTGCTCAATTGCATTTTCCACCAATTTGGCCACTTGTTCAATGTGCGTATCCTTGTTGGTAAAGATCACGCTGCCAAGCAAATCAGAAAAGGTAGGCTTGTGTTGTTGATCATCCACCACGGGGATAGAGATCTCTGGCTCATCCTCGGTGCTGACACGAGCAGGATTGTGGATCAAAGCAACTCGGACCTTGGGATTGGATTCAGCGTAAAGCAGTGCTTCTGAGGCAAGTTTCAGACCGTGAGCCGTATTCAAATCAGCAGAGACCCACATGTTGATGGTGGCATCTTGCTCGCCTGCTTGAAGGTACTTGAGTTCATTGGACTTTCTAGCAGTGGCAAACTCCTGGATGACAAGAGGATGTGCGTTGGAGGGTACAATGAACGAGTTGCGGTGTGTGGCAACATGAGGCTGTGTCATGACGTGCTGATAGTAATCAAAGTCTTCGTCAAGGAAGTCGCCCATATAGACCATCTGCTGAAGACCTCTTGTGATTTCATGCAAGGCAGGCATCAACACCTGGATCCAAGGTCTTTCTTCGTTGAACTCGAGCAGCTTTCCGTTGATAAACATGATGCCGTCCTGAGCCCCTAATTCAGTGATGCCCATACGCTGCAAGAACTGGCTGCTGGCTTGCGTGTAGCTGTCTTGTGTCTCCAGTGCTTGTTCAAAAGTCACCTTTTTGCCAGATTTAGGCTTTCCAGCGCTGGATACAGTCTTTGCAAACGCATCGGTGATGATTTCTGGAGTAGGCTCGCTCTTGCCCTCTGAACGAAGCGTTTCCAATACCTGTAGGTGGTGATTTTATATTAGATTCTGGATGATCTGCTTTGAGCTGAAGCACTTACTGTAGCCAAAAAGTTCATGCCAGCGCCTTTACCATGCTCCTCAATAAGGTAGCTCAAGGATTGCGCCATCCTCGTAGAAACACTGTCCTTTTCCTTCATGATAGAAATGACACCAAAGCGAACAGGAACCAATCGCTTGACCATCATATGAAGCTCATTCACAATGCGCGCAATGGAGCCTTGTTGGCCCAAATCCTCCACCATAATCAAGTTGAATATGTTCTTCTTGACCGGCAACAGTTGTCCTGGATACTGAGGCTTGACATAGTCCTCCATGCTCGAGGTCCAATCTTCGTATCGCTTGTCCTTTTCCAAATCGTTCCACCAGATGACAAAGGGCTCCTCAGGGGAGTCTCTCATGTCAAATATCTCGGCATTGGCACTGTTGCTGGCCTGAGAGGCCACTGTGAATGCGGGGTTGGAGATGACCTGAATAGCGTCCTTGGGCTTGAATCCAAGCTCTTCAAATGAAGCAATCAACTGACGTTCCTTTCGCAAAGCGCGAATGAGGCTACCAACCCAGAATTAGCCTATGAACTACCCCCCCCCTACTTGACACACTAGTTTACTTACAAAAAGGGATCCATCTGACTAAACTCAAGTCCTTTGCCGTTGAGCCATACAGCACTCATGCCGCTGCGAAGAAAGTTGAGCTGATTATCCAAAATCTCTTCCTCCAGCTCAATGTCCACATCCAATTCACTGACGCTTTTGGCGTATTTGGGAAAGTCTTGCACCAGTTGATTCAATGTGACTAATGGGTTGCTGGATTTCGAAATGTACTGTGCTGCCTTGAAGCCAAGTCTATGAATTTCGCCAGGTGTTACAGGTTCAATGATCTCCTTGTGGGTTGCTTGGAACAGGGATTGTCCAAGCTTTTTGCCCATGTTTGCAATTTTATCCTTGATGTTGGATGCTTCTACTCTCGTCAATCAGCATGGCATCTCGTAATGCAGAAGATTGGATACTTACTCTGAGAGGATCTGTCATCAATCACCAGGTAGTCTGTCTTTTTCAACGCCATCTCGACACCGTAACCGGACAAGTACAACGGGGTAGGCACAGGGGCAGTGTCTGGTCTGTAACGTATGACGTGTGATATAGCTTGCTGGTTGAGGGCATTGTGGAATTCAGCAAACTTGGTTGAAAAGCGGTCTGTGTACAGAGCCACGGTGGGGTCTGCTTGGCTCTTTGAGACGACATGATCAAATGGCAGCAATTCAATAGGCTTCGTTGATGCTGCTGATTGGCCTGTTAATGCATCAATGAACTGAGTTATATCACAGTACTGTTGATCACCCATTTGGGCCCACACATCGCAATCGTCGTTGTATGCTGAAACGCCAGGCACGATGCTTTCTCGATAGAATTGGTTGTATGCTTCAATACGAGGTGCTGCTTCGTGAATAGCGAGCGAGAGCTTGAAAAAGCTGGTTTCATCCGCGCCCAAGGAAGAGATGACCTTTACTGCTTCTTTGTATGTTTGCTGTGGTGTCCATAACGTAGATTGCTGTTCCAATGCAACGAAATCATGGATGAAATGCAAGTAGGCTGACTCGTTGTAGGTGGCTATTGTCTCGCTGTTGTTGGAAAACGTCAGTTATCTGCTTGTCATGAGTATATACGACCAGCCTTATTCTTACGCGACTTCAACTACTAAATTCGGTGCAGACCAAGATGCAATCATGGTCAGGTCAACAGTGGGTGATGCATCTGTCCCAGCAGAAGCGGATACGTGCTTCAAACTGCATAGCCCTACTGTAACAAGACCGAGGATAGCCTTGAATATCCTAGGCGGTGCTGTCATGCTAAAATGTGATGAATGCAAGAGAAAAAGGGGGGAGATGAACTGAGTTACACTCAAAGGATGTTTAGACACGAATTTAGCCCAATGAAATTGCGGATACTCGGAATGCATTGTTCACCCATCGGCGTCGTTTGACAGATGTTTCATTCTGGTGGTGATGCTGTAGCTGTTTCTGTCTCACACATTCACCCTGAAGGCACTCACAGAGACTGTTGGCAAGGTTTTATCGGCAAAGCAGGCAAGCGAGCTGTATTGGATGGATCTACCGACTATAAGTAGCTGACAGATCAAACTTGTTGTATTCTTCAAGTGAAGATCTGTCAGCGTGTGTTTATATCCAAGTACTAGTGCTGCATGGATGGTGTAAAAGATGGTTGAAGATAATCACTACAGAATATCAAAGCTGCTCTGATAACTTTAACGTAGAAAAACCTTTATTTATCTTTTGCTAGTCTGAAATGATAGTACTAGATCATTCCTGCTTTTCTTTCACAGCCTACGCATCCAGCAGAAAGGCCCTGAATTCACCAAAGTCGACAGTTATATTGCTTACACTTGCACAGACTATAGTAATGCACTCATCATTGCTGCTTTCGCGGTGAGACTCAAAGTCTTCAGGGCTGATCGATGTGGGCGGTAAAGAGCCATTCAGCCTCCAATAAAGTTGAGTATCGCTGTCAAGTAGAGAAAGTTTAACATGTGCTTTTGCAAACGCTTTGCTTCGGGACACCATAGATGCAATGTGAGCGTCGAAATCACCGGTAAGGCTGAGATAGGGCACTTCGCATATCAGATCTAGTTGGTGCAATCTTGTGTAAGGCATGTCAATGTTGATTACGTTATCCCGCTGCTGTTCGTCTACAGTTGTGCAAGATTCGAGGCTGAGAGAGTGTAATGTGGGGTGTAGTTTGCTGATCTGAGGAAACACACTGGCGTCAATCACAGCATAGGTGATGACAATCGTTTCGAGTTGTCCTTCTACGAGACTGCTTGAGTCAATGGGTTGGTATTCTATTCTGTTGGTGGTCAGATACAGTCTCTCAAGTTTAGGCAATCCGTCGATGATATCGTAAAAAATCTTTGATTCCTCTGAATGATTTCTGGGTGGCCATCTTCTAAATTGCAGCAAGTCAATGCTTATGTGATGTATATAATTGGAACCAATGTTGTTTCGTAAACTGGCGATGATGACTTGATGCAGTTGATCCGATGCATGTTCTGCTATATGAGCCCTCAGGAAAGCACGTTTTGGTGAATCGTTACTATTATTGAACTGTAGCTCTGCCTGCGATTCCTGGAGCAGTAGCTCTTGGTACTCTATGTCGACGATGAAGCCAGCGCCTTGTGTTCTTTGACACATGGTGTCAATTGCCGTACTAAAGAGCTCCTGGTTGTCAAACACAAATGGTATCTGGAATTCAGGCACAGATTTGACAGCATCCATCACCAACTGAAAGCTGTCGTCTTGATAGCTGTCAGGCATCGTGCAGGTTAGATGTTCAATGCTTGGATATTTGAATGTGAGGTATTGTACCAAGTCGGGGTAGGCATAACTGATTCTTAGCTGGGTAAGGCTGTTGACTTTTTCCACGTTGCGTCTTGCCCAACTTGCGACGGTGGCTGCAGTATGTTCGGTGCGGTCATCCCCATTGCGATGAAACAGTTCCAGCGTCTTGAGTTTTTTGCAGTTCTTTAATATGGCATCCAGCTTGAAGATATTTTGAAATGGTTCTGCTTCCAATTCCAATGTCTCTAGTCTCTTGAACTCGGACAATTTGCCAAACTTGGTGTTCAAGGCACTGCAACTGTATGATGTCTGCAAGTAGCGTAAAGTGTGCTTGAATGCCAGGGCTGCATTTGCATAGTTGTCGTATTTGGTGTCCAAGGTGTGAGGCATTGTTTTGAGGCTGTAGCGTCCTTGTTTCAAATCCTTGACCATACTATACAAGGCACCAAAGAAGGCATTGTCCATGGCGGATCCAGCTAGAACGGTGAGATGCTGCATTGTCGGTGTAAATGCTATTTTCAATAAACTGTAAACATAAGGCCTTTCTTGTAGAGGGACATAGATTTCCAGAGATTGGATGGAATGAGCTCTCGAGGGGTTTTTAGCCAAATGGTCGCGTAGTTTGACAATGTTGCCTTCTCCTGTTATTTGTATTTTCTTGCTGAACATGGCCACTTCAGCCATCTTGTCCCATGTACTGCAGACAAGCCTACATTCAGCTAGTTGAATGATCGAATCCACTTTATCCAGTATGGTCATCCATAACTCCCTGGGCAAGCGAGTGTGTTGAGGTTCCATTTTCAAATAGTCTCAAACGAAAAGAAAGAGGTTGTGGCGTAGTAGAAGAGTAGTACAATATATATAAAGAGAAGAGGCTTTGGCGAGAATCATATCAGGTTGGCTGCGGTGCATGTACAATATACATCATCTACTAATATTCTGTTCGGCCAACCTATATGATGATGAGTGACGCTAAAAGCCAACAAATCTAAATGTGCACATGAATATACATCTTTCCTTACTCAAACTCATGATCTCTGGTACATTCTGTACACAAATAGAATACAGTTGAATGCCATTGTAGTTTACCTATTACTTTTATTATGTTTGTGGGATTACTAAACTAGTTTTTATTACAATAGTTACAAAGGTCTATCTCACTTGCTGTTCAGTCTTTTAGCCAATCCGATTGCTTAAATGGGCTCGACACACACAAAAATCCTAGAAAAAAAATGCGAGGGTTTCC
>JAXQGS010001304.1:0-10373 GCA_037040325.1 Mucor sp. M7501 | reverse complement strand
CCCAAGAAACGTGCCCAATAACGAAGAGAGACCCTTAACATGTATACTCAAATGTCAGATTTCAAAATGCAGCAGCACACAGTTGAAGCCTACAGGATGATGCAGACAGAGATTGAGCGTAACGAAAGCAATGAGACGCCTATAGTGTCATTTACTATACAAAATGCAGCTGCTAGGGCAAAAAACAGCAGGCAGCAGCAGCCTGAGCTGAGATTGAATTTAAGGGCTGCTGCTGTCTGTTGTGATCCTCCAAATACTTCATTTGGACATCATAAAACCTTTCAGGGGCAATTACACAAGATTCTTCTACTCGAACAGTAGGTATTTCTCTATATCTTTGGATATAAAATTGAACGAAGAATCCAATAGTGTTAGTTTTGAAGCAATTCCTTTAGTCTGTGGTGAGTTGCTGTCGAAAATTGCAAAACACGTTTTTGGAAGGGATGTCTACAAACACTATAGTAAATTGATCGGAAGACACTTTTACATGCTCCTATGCTCTTCTACGATTAGTTTGAGCATAGAAACACCTTAGTAGAAAACTTCATTTTCGAGATGAAAACGTCCATCATTCAAAATCATCAAATTTTCCCTTGCTAGTACAAGGCCAAATTTGCCAGAAATCGATGATCAACTCGATCCCCAAAAAATTGCAGAAAAGTGATTCATACCCTAATGTCAGGTCGTAGAACACGATTACACCTGTTTTGAGGCCGAGATCACGCTTTCTTGACGAGATACAAGCGATCTAAACTCTTAATTTTACAGTGGTAAATACATTTGAAAGCTGCTCACTGAACATTGCACTTATTAACATTAGATTTGATGGTCTGTAGTTCATCATCTAGCGAAACAGTGCGTTATGTGGACAAGAGGGACACGCAAGAAGTTTGGACCAATTTTGACATTACCTCAATTTCAGGAGTATAGTGCAAATGGTCAAGCTATGCTTGCTTTTTGGAGACACATACCAGCAAAGGTGAAAGATTTGCTGATCAGAAACGATGCGATCGCAAAGGAGTCGAAGGAGAATACAACGACTCACAATATATATACCATTGGGTTTTACCTCTATGAGCGCTGGTCCGGACAGGAGATATGCCAATGAGGAACATGGTGCTTACGCATTCCGCATCCATGGAAATGTTTATCACAGTAGCAAAGCGAGGTCGACTTTTTTTCTTACCATAGCTGGAGGGGAAGAGGGGGTGGATTACAGCTCGTACAACCAACTTATTGCATCCCACAAAGGTTCGAGTTGTACCTTATCGTTCATCATAATGTAAATCGTACACAATACTATGTGAATCTACAGCTGACAAACCGTGAAAGTGCTGATGCATATTCTATGCAGCCTTTTTGTTTGTCAAGTTCCTCTCACCTCATCATCCAATCTATAAACACGGCATCTCTTGACAGAGGTTTAGTTAGTACTAGGATTACAATCCATGATTTCACGCAACTAAATATCAGCATGCATTACAGTGATTCACATGATGGATGATGGTATCCTCATGTATCTTTTTGGCAAATTTGCCAAGATACTAGATACATGCGCCTTCATGCCCAAAGAAAGACGCAACATCATTTACCTTTGCCTGAGGATAGCAACAGTGTATCACGCAGTTTTAATGTAACACGCATAATGTAATGAGGCAACCGAGACACAGGATTTCCAAATAGTTGATTCAACATGTATAGCAAGTATAGCTCATTACACAGTTGAAAGGGTGGTTTCCGCAACTGCAGATGCATCATTTCATCGAGCAAGGCCCGCAAGATGAATGGCATGTTGTAATATTTATCATAATAGAAATGCGCATCTCATGTCATTTCATACAAGTGCGACACAAACAAAACAAAGCCTCATTGTCGTCTCCCCGTCGTCCCTATATCATTCTTGCGCAAACGCATACGCATTTACAAAGCCTTGAGCCACGGCTTGTCATTTCAACGTTCGTGTAACTGATTTATAAATGGATCATAGAACAGAGCAAGGTAAAAGCGCTGGATCCCGTTAATTTTGCCGAATTTGAACTGAAATAAACCCGGTAACGAACAACGCCCAAACTATATGTATATTTATATCTTCTATCTAAAGTCTTCTATAGCTCCAAAGGATATAAATATGAAATTTGGGCAAGATGAGTTTGGACTCTCATGTGTTGCGCCGATCTAAACGAATATAATACGATTGAATATTACAAATCTCATAGATAGCATCAGAAACTTTTCGAGTCCCATGTATGATCTGCAGGAGTAGTTTGTGTCTTGCTGCTGCTGCTGCTGCTGCTGCTCATTCTGATTTAGGAGTGTGATGAAGTACATTGTATAAGGGTAACGAGATTACGCTTGTTCAGATCAATGAAATAGAGTATCAAGGAGATGCAGGCATGGAAGAGGAAATCAAGGAGAGAAATATATACGCTGTGAAGGTCGTCTTTTAAAAATAAACTGAAACCTGCTGCCATTCCGTAAATAATGGTAGCAGGTATATATAGTCGAATTGAGTCTCTCATGTTATTTACATCATTACGTACCATATACACTACTGCTGTACTACTGCAATATTATTTTCTATTTGTAGATTGAGCACGCGATATCAAGTGTGTGTTCCAGACGGCTTTTCATTTGTTTGCCATCTCCTGAGCGTGCCATCACAACAAGACAGCATAATGCTACATGTCTATGATCCCCCTTTGAAGGCCTCTCCTTGCATTCTGTTGTATCCATTTTACCTCCTCGGTAAGTTTGTATATTGAGAAACCAACAAACGCAACAATCAGGCCAAAAAGAGCAAAAAGACAGATAGACATGTTCAAACAAACAAATCAAATGGTTAATAATATACCATCTGATTGAATTGGAAATTATAAAAAATTGTTGAGCCGAGGGGGATTGGAAGTTTTTTTCTTCTGTGTCTCTTGTGGGTTATAAATAGGAGGATCTCTCAAAAATCGAATTCTCTTGTTCTTCTTCTCGTTTATACATTGATTTATTTCGAATACCATCGCCACCGCCACTCACAAACACACAATGCCTGCAATTGACAACGCTACTCAACCCACAACCACTGCTCCCAATGCCGCCGTTGAGACCGAAAAGAAGGCCAAGAAGCCCATCCGTCAGGTAACGTTCTTGTTGGTACAGTCAATTGATCTTGTTGTGCTCAATTGAAAAAATCTTGTTGATTGCAGGCTGTTGGCGGCCTTGTCATTGATACTACTAACAACAAGGTATTGATGCTCTCCAGCCGCAAGGCTGAGGGTGCTTACCGTCTCCCTCGTGGTAACTGCGATGAAAATGAGACACCTGAACAAGCTGTAGTCCGTGTGCTTCACGACGAGGCCGGTGTCGAGGTCGAGAATGTCACTCAAAGAGTCGGTACATACACTGAAGCCAACAAGAAGGGTAAGATCGTTGGCCATCACTGGATGTTCGAAGTTGCAAACCCCAAGCTTCTTGATTCTTGGCCTGCATTGGATCGTAAGCGTGTTTGGGTAAGTGATTTTCTGCGAGTGCATTGAAGAAGAGAGTGGTAATTGACATTTCTGTCTCTTATAGTTCACCTTTGAAGAAGCCATTGCTGCCTCTGCCGACCGCCATATCGCTCGTTTGGCTCTCAACAACTGTTCTTTATCCCACTAATTTTGTCATCTAATATTTCACTGCATTCAACTAATTTTTAGCATCCCATATAAAAAAACCACCACTTTCTTCCTTTATTCCCTTGATTCTTTTTTCACAATTAAAATCCTAATTTAAACATAAAAAAATCAACCCACCACCTTTCTAAAGAATCGTTTCGACTTTTTCTCTTTTGTCTTTGTATCGGTTGGGGGAGGAGTTGGTTTGATAGGCTTATCGATCACTGTTGAATTTGCAAAACAAGTCTGTTGCAAAGACTCAATCAAGTACGGTTTGTTGGCTAACAGTTCTAAAACCTCTTGATATGAAAACTAAAAATAGCAGATGTCAAATCTCTGATGTATCTGATGATGGAAGCTAATCAGTTATGTATGTACCCATCGTCTTTCTCGTCTCTTTTTGTCTGGCCATTTCTTGAACAGCTCATCGATCTGAAGCTCGTAAATCTTGATGTGTGATTTTGGCTTTCCCTTTTTGCCGCACTCGTAAAATGATCCAACAAGTCCTACAATCTGTCCTCGTACACCCGCTTTTGCAATATATGGTTCCAAGTTGAGTAACAAGCATCCACGTGTATACGCAATAAATGAAAATTTACCTTGTTCATATACTTCTCGATGGACTTCAGGTTCTTGATTCTCATGGCTCTCCACTTCACATTTTGGCTATTCGTCGTGCAAGATGTTGAATTTCAATCAGCAGATCCCTCTCCAATGTTATACCAAACCCCACATTCACTTACCAAAACCCATTTCTCTTGCTCCTTGTCCTTCATTGATGTCAACATAATTCTATTTGAACGAGGATCGATGGGTAATCCATATATAACCTATGATATCATATTGAGCAATCTCTATTTAAAGACATCCTTTACTCTCTTCCCGGTTTATAATCCCCTACCTGTTTAAGCTCATCCTCGTCTATGTCAAGAAATACAGGCACAGAATCGTTGTTTTCTGTATTGGATATCATTTATCGCTCAACAATGAATGTCTTACTCGCTTGGTATTCTCGTAAAAAAAAAACCAAGAGAAAAAGGGAAAGAGAAAAAAAACAAACCCACAAAGGAAGCGGCCAAGTTAAATATAGATGCAGCGTGATATTAAGGGGTGGGGGATTTGCAACTTGAATCGCCGAGGCAGTGAATATTGTAAAAATAGCATTGTAAGCGTTTCTGCTAATTCCTTTACAGCAAACAATTGGCTAGTTATGCCTGATGGCACACCAAAATGTTAGAAAATGAAGGACATGTTGTCATTGACAGACATTATACGGAAAATATTTTAGCGTCATGATGAGAGTTGAGCCACGGGGATGGCTTCATGCTTTCCAATCATAGACTTTTTGACAAGATGTAGGTATTGCTGTTAATTGAAAAAAACGAGATTTACAGTGCCACCAAGTATTCGTCATGATGATCAATTGGCCTCTATATAAAGGCAAAGCAAAATATACCGCTGAGTAGAACTCTGGCTGGCGGTTATATTACTGCTTATACGATAAAGGCCCTGTTCTTTTCGGCACACACCTGGCTGCCCTGAATAAGAAAGTGTACTGCTATGCAAAACTTTGTGCCTGTGATTGAGGTGAATTTGTACCCCTGGTTACCATGGAAACCATTGTCGATCAATCCCATGCGACGTTATGTGACGAGATGATGGAAAATATGCGATTTGCAGCATTCCAAGTGAAACTGTAGCGGCAGCACTAAATTGACCCTGAAAATCACTAGGGTGGTTCCTTTCAGATCACAAAAACACGTACTGAGCTCCCATTTGCAGGTGTCAACCGGGTATTTCAGCACCGGTGGTCAAAGCTTCCAATAAATTTATGCGATTTCATAACGCGACAATGTGAATGTAAATCAAAATTTACAGATTGTAGATTGCCGACAGTGCATCTCGCAGTAAATAGTTACATATGTATGTATTGGGGTAATATTAGACATGACAGACGGAACATGAGCATAGAAAGCTTATTTTGATTGTGTGCGACAACAAGTGCACTGATGAAATGACGTGAACCACTCGTGAGAATCAGATCGATTCATTGATAGGAAGAACAGAAATGTTTATATTTGACATTAAGGAACCGATGTAAATCGAGACAACATCTGTCCAGAAAGGTTGATCCTCGCATTAGATTGGTCTCCAATACACACAATAGCAATGAACCCCCCCCCAAAGACCAGAATTTACAATAAGAAACAAATACTTTAACAACAAAAAACTAACTACATAATATCCCAAAGATCCTCAAAAGCACAACAGACTTTGGCACAAGCTACAGAGGCCGACAGAGCGTAAGAGGAGATACCTAATATGATCCATGGGTCAATTATGCACTCCCTTCTCCACATGTTTGACCTGTCTTCCCACTTACCAATCTTTTCTGTAACATATTCATCAGCAAAACTATCAGGTCCTTTTGCCATGGCTCCAACAGCAACTACAATAGGGGTGTAATCTGGAATATCGGTAAAGAACTCTCTCAAACGAACTTTGGGCGCATTCCATGATAAAGCTATTGAGTTGCATTAGTTGACACGACCGCTGTTTGTTGGATGCTAAACGATACTTGCCTATTTTTCGAGCACCTTCAGGTAAATATTGAACAACAGGAGGTGGCACGATTTCCAATAACTTTGTATGTCCCTCTATATCACTCGAGATGCTTCCTCTTTCTAACAATTGAACTATGGCATAAAGGTAAATCAAGATGTCTTGAGTGTCTGCTTCAATCCATATCTACCCATCAATCCAGAAAAGCGCTTGATAGTTCTTGGTATACGGCATTCAGGATTGATTCTGATCACGACTCCTTTGGCGGTATGAATGTATACCTATCATTTTGTTGAGCAAAGCGACAGCCAATTTACACAGCAAAGCTTACCTCTAAATGACCAGATTTGTTCAAGGGACTATCCAATAGAGTCAAGAGGCACTACATGGATGTGAATACAAGTTGAAGGCACAATCCTCACTACAGCGACTTACCTGGTGAACAATATCAGGTCTAGCATCAGCAATATCTCTACCAAGCCTCTTTAGAATAGATTGATGTTCATCACAATTTAGTAACTGCATTTTGCTGTCGTGTCTGTAAGCAACCAAGCGGGCAGCTTCTAGCGAGGCATTTTCAAGAACGACAATGACTTTGCGACTTTGAGGATCAACAGGTTCGCCTTGTGTAGGAGCCTCATGCCAGGAAGACTCTTCTGCCTTGTTGTCGATCTTTTCTTCCTGAGACATTGTTCTGATTATCAAATCGAGTAAAGAAGTGAGAATTGAAAAAAAAAGAGATTTCCAAAGGGCATTTAGATGATAGATGTTTCGACATTGCCAGATTCTATCCCAGTCACGATAGATGCCACAAGCATCCCATCAATTTGATGTGTATTCATGCCATTGTCAGCACACATCTCGATAGCAGTGCCCCTGTATGATCTCTCATTTTCATTATGGATTTCAGATGTTGTGTTGATCTGATGCGCTCATGTCAATACGACAAAATCTTGGATTATTAAACAGGAAGGTTATTCGCTGCACTGTGCATGTCCAATCAACTACATCTTTCGTAAGAACATGCCAATGAGAACGTCATGTTGTGACCATTGAGCATACCCCGAAATCACCCATAGTTTACTAGCAATGGCAGAGGCCGAAAAAGAGGGGGGTATATAAATGGAGAGCCAATTTCTGTGCCGTGTATTCCTAAAGTCTACGGCGGCGACCCTGCATTTCACTTTCATTTCTTTGTATTATCCTTAAATTATGACTTCTCGTCTCCTGAACTCTGCCTCAAGAACCATCTTGAGACCTGGCAGCTCAGCATTGAAAAATGCCACATCATCCATCATCAAACGCTCAGAATCCACTGTTCCTTACAATGCCACAGTAAGAACGCTACATGTCAAGATGATACATCCAATGTGATTGACCGATTTTTTTTGAATTAGACTACTGTGAAAGGCTTCCCTACCATTGTACAAGAGTATTCAAAGGCATCCACTGGCCTCTGTAAAGTTACAACACTTCCCAATGGCATCCGCGTTGCATCCGAAAACACACCAGGCCATTTCAGCGCAGTAGGCGTTTATGTCGATGCTGGTAGTCGCTACGAAACTGCCACAACCCGAGGTGTCAGCCATATTTTAGATAGATTAGCATTCAAGGTAAGCATACACATATGGCTGCAAGTGGTTAGGGTTATTAATGGCTATACACAGAGCACAGCCAACCGCTCTGCTGATCAAGTAGTTGCTGAATTAGAGTCGTTGGGAGGCAATATTATGTGCTCTTCTTCTCGTGAATCCATCATGTACCAATCGGCCATCTTTTCGCAAGATTTGAGCAGAGTTTTATCGCTTTTCTCTGACGTTATTTGCCATCCCACTGTCAACAATGCCGAAGTAGAGGAACAGCGTCAAACAGCACTATACGAAATTGAAGAGATTTGGTCAAAGCCTGAGATGATTTTGCCAGAAATTCTGCATACAGTCGCTTACGAAGGAAACACACTTGGCAACCCCTTGTTATGTCCACCTGAAAACTTGGAGTCAATGACACCTGAGCTGATTCGCAATTACATGAAGACGTGGTATCGCCCTGAACGCATGGTTATTTCCGCTTGTGGTGCTGAGCATGACCAAGTGGTTGATTTGGCTGTCAAATACTTTGGTGATGTACCTAAATCCAAAGAGAATTTAGATTCTGTCATGACACATGTTGAAGCTTTGAAGAAGCAATACGCACAAGCACAAAACGCCAGCAGCAACAATGGCAAATCTTTTGTCAAATCGTTATTCAACAACTCTAAAAAGCAACAGCAACAAGAGGGCCTGACACCTTTTGAATTGGCAACTCAACCCGCACAATATACTGGTGGAAGTAGCTTTATGGAAACCGGCCCTGAATCACCATTGACACATGTGTATGTTGCGTTCGAGGGTCTTTCTATCGACGATCCAGATATCTATGCTCTCACTACGCTTCAGATTTTGCTTGGAGGTGGTGGATCCTTCTCTGCTGGCGGTCCAGGCAAGGGCATGTACTCTCGTCTCTTCACTCATGTCTTGAATCAACACTACTGGGTCGAATCATGCCAAGCATTCAATCATTGCTACACAGACTCCGGCCTCTTTGGTATTGCTGGATCATGTCAACCCGAATATGCCAATGCTCTTGTTGAAGTCATTTGTCGTGAATTGGATATTGTCGCTAGAGGGGATGTTGGACAACTCGCAGTGACAGAAACCGAACTGAATCGAGCCAAAAATCAGCTAAAGAGTTCGCTCTTGATGAATCTGGAAAGTCGTATGGTACAATTGGAAGATCTTGGTCGACAAATTCAAGTACACGGCAAAAAGACGGGTATTGATGAAATGTTGGCAAACATTGATAAGGTAGACGTAAATGAGTTGAGACGCGTGGCCAGTCGAGTTGTCCGAGGTGCCGTCAGTGTCACTAGTGGTGGCAGTGGAAAGGCTACTGTCGTTGTGCAAGGCAATCTTCAAGGCTTGCGTGATGTTAACAAGACAGTCGATAAATACGGTTTGGGTAGTGGTAGCAATTAAGCTTAGATTTCCTGTGTATTTTATTATTTTATTTCCTCGCTTATTTAGTCATCACCCCTCTCCACCTTCATTTTTCATGTAAATTCTACTGCTATTTTATAGATTAGCTGCTCACGGTTTATTCATCAATAAATTAGTAAAGCGATTTTTAGAAGATCAATTGATGGATGTCAATTGTGAGGCTCCTTGTGCAGCGATCTGTATATGTTTGAATACTTGAATCTTAAGACATCATCGCTGGCTTTTCTGCAATGGCCTTCATCTCGCTTATCCTTCCAGTGCAAACAATACGTTTATTCTACATCCACACGCTTAGTGGTTATATGTTACCAAACAAAACACATTGGCTCTAGGCAACACCAAATCGTCCTTCCATGCGACTTATCTCTAACGCTTTTCAATTCACCATCTATCCATTCATCACTCGCAATCACTTGCAATCATCAGCTTTCATGTTGTCATCCTCATCGTCGCTCAACAGTAGTTGCTTATGAGTATTCCTCTTCCAGTCATTATCATCATCTTCTCAGTTTCGCAATAATAACCCACCACCATTCCAATTTAAAATACAATTACACCTTACTACTACATTTTCTTATACTCTATTACACTCCTACTACATCATCATCATCATGGCAACAACATCCTACTACCCTACTAGTACTACTTTCAATCCAAATTTAAAAATCGAATTACATTGTATTCAAATTTGTCTAGTATGCTAATACATTTCTTTCTTTACACATATAGGATCTTCAGTCCATTCTATACACAAATAAGAATTATATCACTGTATGCAAAGTTGAAACAGAAACAACAGTGCTCACTAACCTTGTTTTATTATTTGCATAATAAAATTCAAAGTTACAGCCCTTCAAAAATCAGCCATTTGGATCATTTCTCGCCATTACTCATCCACATCGTCTTTCACAGGTCCAGTTTTAACACGCTCTAGTCAAACAAAGTACGGCCAACAGCTTTGGCTAAATATCCAGTCAACATTTATATAGTAATCCAATGAATTTCACTAGTATCATCTGCTCAAAATCAGCAAATTCATGGAATCTCGAATTCCTCAACGACCCATGCTAGCTACAAAGAATCCAATTGCACAGGCATAATCAGCACAGAAATCGAGTATAGGAACATG
>JAXQGS010001303.1:0-10485 GCA_037040325.1 Mucor sp. M7501 | reverse complement strand
AGTACCAGCAGCAGCAGCAGCAGCAGCAGCAGCAGCAGCACCATCAGCATCACTCGCATCGTCACCATCACCACCACCATCATCATCATCACCGTAGCAACAGCAATCCCAGCAAATCTGTACCTACACCTCCTCCTCCCCCACCATCTTGTTCTTCTGACACCACTCCACCTCCTCCAGTCATAGAAGGAGCCAGATCACCCAAAAGCATCAACACCGCCCTCAAATACTATGGCCAATACCTAAGCGAGTATGAAAAGCAAATCGAGATTCATGACTATAGCCAAATCTACTTTGTGGGACCGCACGCACAGACAAAGCACATTGCTGGTGAACACAATTTCGGATTTGACGACGAAAGAGGCGATTACAAGATTGTGATGCAGGATCATTTAGCCTATAGGTACGAAGTCATTGATGTCCTTGGGCGCGGCTCGTTTGGTCAGGTTGTCAAATGCTTTGATCACAAGACGGCGCAAATGGTAGCCATCAAACTGATTCGCAACAAGAAACGGTTCCACGCGCAGGCCATTACAGAAGTCAACATTCTGAAGAAATTGGTGGAATGGGACCCACAAGACCAGTTTCACACTATACAGATGACGGATCACTTTTACTTTAGAAATCATCTGTGCATTGCCTTTGAGTGTCTGTCGATGAATCTGTACGAGTTTATCAAGAGCAACCATTTCCAAGGCTTTAGCTTGAATCTGATCAAGAGGTAAGGTGGTGGGCGAGTGTGAGGCAGTGAATGGCTAACTCAATCTTCTCTCACGTAGGATGACCTCTCAAATACTCCAATCCCTCTCCATGCTGGCAGAACACAATGTCATTCACTGCGACCTAAAGCCTGAAAACATCATGCTGAAACACCCTGCAAAAAGCTCAATCAAGGTCATTGATTTTGGCAGTAGCTGTTTTGAATCAGAGCGCGTGTATACTTATATTCAAAGTCGATTTTACAGATCACCTGAAGTTATTTTGGGCATTTCATACCACAAAGCCATCGACATGTGGAGTGTGGGTTGTATCATAGCAGAATTGTACACGGGATTGCCGCTGTTTCCTGGTGAAAACGAACAAGAGCAATTGAGCTGCATCATGGAGACCATGGGATTGCCCGATAGACATCTCGTTGAACGATGCTCACGAAAAAAGCTGTTTTTCGGTAAGCCACCAGTCGCATGGAGAGAAAGAGAGACAGAGAGAGAGACTTACACACCTCCAATGTCTAGATTCCATTGGAAATCCCCGTATCGTGGCCAACTCCAAGGGCAAGAAGCGCTATCCAGGCACACGGTCCTTGTTCCAAGCGCTCAAATGCCATGACATTGTGTTTATCGACTTTGTGGAGCGCTGTTTGCAATGGGACCCATCCAGACGTATGACGCCGCAAGAAGGGCTAAAGCATGAGTGGATCACCAATATCAGCGCCAACAATGCCAAACCCGTTTCATTTCTGTCTTCATCGGCTTTATCCAACAAAAGGTATTAAAAGACAATAAAAAGGGCGATTTCCGCTTGATGAACATGCATACAACAAATACTTGTTATTTGTCTTACCTTCGGGTTAACCGGCAAAAACAATCAGTAACTTGACCCTGTGACAGAAATCTAACTACTGTGTTTGTATCACAAGCGTAAAGTGTGCTACTCGACATTATAGCCCATGTGTCATGGTGCAGCCGCTTCCTTATGTTGCTGTTATCGCTGGATGTCCATCAGCAGCAGAGTGCACCGTGGAGCCATGTAGAGAGAGAGAGAGAGAGAGAGAGGGGCACAAGAGGCGAGCAAAAGAGTAACAAAGCAAAGAGTGATCTGGGATGACACATGTGGGAAGCTATACATACAGCAGAGTGTCATTAGACCTAAAGCGAACTGTGTGGGGATCGATATCACATTGTCGTTTTTTTTTATTGTAAAAAAGGTACACAAACTCGGGTCCGGAGTGAGTACCGACCGAAATGAGGGATGGTATATATAGATAAATAGAGGGGGGGTTTTGCTGAATAAGGCACGCACAAACCGCACACACACACACACACACACAGATACATACAAAGAAAGAAAGAGCCATTACACAGTAAGCCAACTTTTTTTTTTCTTTCCTCTCTCTTTTTCTCTCTTCTTCTTCTCTTTTTCATCTGTTCTCTCTAGAATGCCTTTTGAATCGCCTCCAACCTCATCGTCATCCACATCCTCGCACAACAGCCAACAACACTATGCCAATCCACCACAACCACAACCACAAGCACAGCAAAAAGTGTCAGTAGGGCGACTGAATTCACTCAAGAAATCCTGCGAGCAATGCAGAAAACGACGACGAGTTTGCAACTCGGAAAGGCCCTGCGCCCACTGCAAAGAAGCCAACCATGATTGCGTCTACAGCGTAGTGACAGACCACTCTCGAGGCGTCTTTTCGACGCAGGCAGCTCGACGACTCAGTTCAGGATCAGCTTGTGAGACCTGTAGAAGACGAAAGACAAAATGTGATGGAGCAAGTCCATGTAATTTCTGTGCAACGAACAATATTGATTGTGTAAACAACTCTGAGCGAAGACATGTTAACAAGCACCATAGCAAGTCGGCCATCACTGGCGTGGCTACAACTGCTGCTGCTGCTGCTCCAGGGGAAGCCATGGACCGCATCGAAGACAGACTACGACGCATCGAAAGGCTGATGACTGCATTCACGCCCAGCCCGCTCTCCACCTCGTCGTCGTCGCTCATCACAAATGATCCTCATCACATAAAAACAGGTGCTAGTCATAAGGTCAGGCCCTGTCGTCATTCCGTGCAGGGCATCAACGTAGCAAAAGAGCAGCTGGAGCTAAAGAGCAAATACGAAATCAAGCGACGAGGTAACGTCTCTTGGGATGCACATCATAATACATGTTATACTGACTCTGCTGCCATCACAGCTTCGCCCTATTCATCGCCCATACGATACGGCTCACTGTCCCCGCCTCCTCCTCACCCGTCTAGTACGCCTCCTCCGCTGCCTCCTACATCATCCATGACAACAAGCCCAGTTTCGATCATGCGACCCTCCAACTCACAAACAAGCATAGCACATTCCATGCTCAACCTCTCTATTTCACCCTCCTCATCTTCCACCATGTCCAGTGGCCAGCCTTACCCACTCGCTTCCACTTCATCGCCTTCCATGTCTACACAGTCTTCTGTGTCGATGCGGCCACTATCGCCACCCACTTCATCGGGAAGCACCAGCAAGAGGCATGAACTGGATAGATTCTTGACGGAGCAGCAACAACAACAGCAACAGCAGCAACAACAGCACTTACCAAGTCCACCCAACTCTGCACGCAGCACATCATCCCTTAAACTGCAGCATGATCACAACAATGAATGGAAGACTTCAGGTGCGATACCCAGCTTAATGGGTAAGAACGGTTGCATGTCTGTCTACCATGTGTAATCAAATGACTCACCTTTTTTTTTTTTTTACATAGATCAACTCTCTAAACGAACGTTTGCTACATCAGCAGTAGATTACACCATTACACATTATCCCATTTATCCACTCACGCCACCACCAAGCCAATCTCGTACCTCGCCATCATTGCAAAGACCTACATCCTCATAGCAATTTTTCTCTCTTTTTTTTTTTTTGTTAGTTAGTTTGTTAGTTAGTTTAAATTTAATCTCTATCTTCTTCTTCTTATTCCTCCTTAAAAAAAATAAACGTATGCCATTATTTCAACATCTGATATGCACGCACCTTCATCATTTTCATTATGCTGTAAAATTTATAAACAAACAAATGTGTGGTTTACAGGACAAAAGCATCGAGAATTTGAGATGGCAGATGCTTGCATATAAAGTTACGGAGAATATTCCTCGCGCGCGCGCGCGTGCACACAAGGATCAGCACAGACGACAAGGCGCTCAATGTAAGCAGCATGAGGCATGTTGTTGTATAGATGAGACAATGTTTATAATAAGCTTCCATGGCCATAGTAGTTGAGATTTTTTACTAGCAGCGTCTGCATCATTGCTAAATGCAATGGGATGGCTTACAGTCTTTCAGGAGAAGGTCATCCTGATCAGCTTGCCATCAGCTACTTTAATAGGGCCATCCATCCTATGTGGTATATAGCTCCCATAAGATAATTCAAGCTGGTGCGCCACCTGGATCAAAAGCTGGGAGTAGCAATCGCAAAAGCGTCACGGAACATTGCTTGAATTGCATCGTATCACAGGCGTTTTGAATTACCCAGGGCCCTTCTTTCACTTTTTTTTTTTCTCTCTCCTTTCCTCATTGTATAACATGGCATCTACACTCAAGGCAGCAGCTACACAAGCAACCAAAAGCACAATTACACCCACCCGTGCCTTCTTTCGAGTATCTGACAACATCCCCAGTGTAGCACATGCTCGGGAAGTCTTCAAGACATTGGGCTCTTATGGTGACATGGTGGAATACAAATTATTGAGAGTAAGTGATGGTAGTGACATGACAAGCATGACGATGGAACCAACACGATGATGATGATAGTGTCCCGAAACATTTCAATACCTCCGTTATGGGTTCGTTGTGTACAAGCATAACCAAGACGCACAAAAGGCAATGGCAGATCAATTCATCAAAGTGCAATCCGAATTATTCGATAAACCATTAGATGTCAAAGTGGAGAAATCTGTGAATAACAACAACAACCGTAGAAACAACAACAGCTATAGTAACAACAAGCAACAGCGCCAACAACAACAACAATAAATACATGAATAAATAGAAATGACATGTTGAATGTCTGTGTGTACAATACGTTTTGTTGGTTCATCCGCATCTTATCACTATCGTCATTCATAAGCGAGGGTTTTTTTTTTTCAAGGGATAAACTTGGAGGTGTATATGGATAAATAGAATCGTCATATGGAGATTCGAGTTTAATTTGAAAGAAAACCGTGTTAATAGTTTATACTCAAGGGGTAGGGATAGATTGACTCAATATGGCAAGTATGAAATTTATGACAAATATAAGCACTGCCTTGTTGGACTGGGAGGAGGGTGCTGCGATGCATAATGTTTGTATGCCCTGATGAATAAATTTCCTATTCATGGATTTTCTGTAAAACCAAGATCAGCATGACATGTTGCTTTCATCAGTGTGTGTATGTGTAATGTCAGAGGCACATTTGATTTTTAATGATTTTTAATTTATTCATTTCAAAAGGGGATAGAGCTAATAGAGCATTGACAAAACAACCAGCTACGAAAAAAGGACATATTTATTACTATATTTGAAGTGAAATAGACCATTCCAAGGACACCAAATCAAGTAAAAGACTCGATGTTTCATGTTCTTTTTGATTTGTGAGCAAAGCTTCACCAAGGAATAATACGGTTACAACTGCAATTTACACATGTATATCTATTTTCATATATATATACAACTCACAGACGCAAAAACTGCAACTCATCACAACAAATCTTTTGTTTAGTTTTTCATTGGTATAAATACCCCTTTCAGATTTATTTGGTGTTTATTACTCTTTTCTCTTTCTTTCCTTTCTTTTTCTTTTTTTCTCTCAACATAACACATCATGTTGGCTTGCGCTCAAGATATCTTTTTTTCCTCCAACAGCAACGACTCCAATGCAAGCAATGATCACTACAATGACCCAAAAGACAAAAGATCACGCCAATATCGACACGTCAATAATCAGTTTCAACCACAACAGCATTTGCTGCAAAAGAGCATGAATTCAAGCAAAGACAAAGAAGAGGTTTGTTTATTAACTACATACATAAAGCAGTGCATTCATTCCTAATGATGCCATTGTACAGCAACAAGTGTGGCCGCCAGATGTTGAGGATGCGTTCATCAAAGGTACAGTCTGATTCCCCCAAATGTAATAGCATATCCATTGACAAGTCCTGTATTTTAGCATTGGAGACAATTCCAAAATTAGGCAGAAGAAAGATTCTAGTCAACGGAAAGCCTTGCGGTAAGCAGTGGATGCCATTGTTCTGATCTGACTCGTGGAATATTTATGCAAAATTGCGATTTTCAGGGCGAAATGAATTGATCTCTGATTTTATTTTCCGCAAAACGGGCAAGGTACGCACCAGAAAGCAAGTATCATCGCATATCCAAGTTTTGAAGAATACGCGCAAAGGAGATCCTCACTGTAAGTTTTGCCAGCAACTGCCATTGTTCTGAATCTCATATTGTCATCTATAGTTATGCGTTTATTGACTGATTCCATCGAAGATGAAGGGTTTGCCACCACAACGCAGACGCACAGAAAGCCTAAAATGGCCACCATGCCTCGCCGTCAGAGCAACAATAGCCACACACACCACCCTCAGCAAAAGTTAAACTTGACAGATCTCTCGTCTGATGAATCTTCCATGTCTTCCTCTCCGTCGCCGGCCGACTATGTTTTTGATATCATGTACAATGATCAACAAGCCTCGCTTTCCATGTTGGATATAAAAGACCCATTCTATGAGCCTTTCTTTGGTACTTTACCCAACGGAAATGCCAATAATAGCAGCAACAATGGTTCAACAGCAAATACATCTGCAGATACTAATGTCGGTGGAATGGCTGCTTCCTTGTCATTTCAAAATCTCGCCAACACCACTACCAATGAAGTTTTGCAACAGCTGTTTCCCTTTGACGATGCCTCGAATTCAAACCATAAACCCACGGTAGTCGACTTGTTGGACTCTAATTTTGCATCTTCCTCTGCAGTAAAACAGCACAAGAAATCCAAAAAGATCAACACCACTCGAAAATACAACAAGAAGCAAAAGAAATCTTTTGCCATGAACAACAATATGCACTTTCACCCTGCCGCCTCCTCTAATATGCACATGATGATGGATGGACCAGCAAATATGACATTACCAGGCAACTCTAATAATATCTGGATTGATCCATCCATCTACCCTTTATGGCCAAATTACATATGCTTATACCTAGAATACTCACTTCCTTATGACCCATCTGTAAGTGCCCATCAGTGCCTGGCTGCAATCTCGTGCTAACTTGTCCTAGATTACTATTCCCCATACGCTTGCCAATTTACCAGAATGTGTACCTAATTGCATCCCTACAATTGATGCATCCTTGGTCGCCCAGAACAAATGTCCATCCCTGACGGATCTTTCCACTAATCCGGCTGTCACTACATTAGCCGCCAAGGTAAATCAGGAACAAAAAGGGGGGTTCATTATACATTGAACTCACATAGTTGACGTTTAGGTCAAACTTAATTTGAATTTAAACATGTCAGACTTCTTTTTCAACAATACTTCATTTTTCGAGACACAAGATCGCCGCACCATTGAATGCACAACTACCATCTACTCGTTTGGCAATGTTGTCTTGGAATCAAAGGAAGTGCAGCAAGCTCTCTGGATCAACGAGGGAAAATACATGTATAGCTTTGTCTATGTCAATCAGTTCTTTGACGCTTTTATGAAGGGCATCCGCTCACTGCAATCCTGGGATGAGGTGGATATTGCAATCAATAATTTATGTGTCGTACAGGTAGGGCGATCCATATTGATTAAATGTAAACATAGGCACTAATAACCCCTTATATGCAGGTGTTTGAGGATATTGAACCAAGAGTAACACAGCCTATGGAAGGAATGCTTCCTAGTAGCACTGACATGATGACAGATGATCTCACTGCTGCTGCAGTTGTTCCAGAAATTACCCCTCTTTTGGTTATGGTCTATGAATTTGAACGCGGTCAAGGTAGAATGGAGATGAGTATTGTGGATACCTTGTCCAGTATCAAGAAGGATTTTGTAGACTTCTTGTCCACTACTCAACCTACAGCCAATGACAATGGTGCTGTACCATCAACACTATTACCGGCTGCTTCCTCTACTCTTTCTCCTCCTCAGCAACATCCATCTCCAACTTGTTTATCGCCATCCAATATTGCTCATGTAGATATGTAATAGCATTTCATCCCATAATTCATCAATCCACCCATCCATCATGCTATATGTTCCTTTTTTTTTCCCCTGATATTGTTTTTCTCCTCTATACATCTCCTGAAGGTCCTTTATAATTTAAGAATTCTACAAAAAATTAAATACTAAAAATAATCATCCTCATTCCGTTATTGATCTTCCCTGTGATCCCCTTTCCATTCCTGATCTACCTAAGCCAGCTTCTACAATAAAATGCCACCTCGTGCACTGTACCATGTGCCTGTCTGTCATTCTGTGCATAAACACGCTTCTCAAATGTGTGGCCAAAAAGACTTGACAGAAGGCTTGATCGCCGCCATGTTAAAGCTTGTATGGAGCAGTAGATGAGAGCCGCTGTATCTATCTTTTACAGATAGAATGGCAAAACAGTTGCATCAAAGCGCACATGATGGCGGCTCTGATTCAGTTTACTAAATCACCAAACAGCAATGTATCAGGAATTGAGCTATATTTTTAATTGGAGACTTTATTCATATAAAGAGTATATTTGATTCGATTAGAATTCTCATCACCATATTTGTTATACTCTATCGTAACATGGGCATGCAGTCAATTTGAAGGAGTACCCTTCAGCTTGAATAGGACCAACTTCAGGCCCACAGTCAGAGAACGAATCCAAGAAACCGCAACCTTCTCCGATGAACCAGTTTCCATCCTCAGTATAATGCCAATGAATATTCTGGACAGCACCATAAGAATCTAAACGACCCATAATTGACTTTTGGTAGCTTTCGGGAAGGCTCGATAGGGCGTTAGTATCAATGCGAACTTGGTAAAGAAAGCCTGGTTCTGGCTCCAAGGATTTGTAGACATTGATGGTTCTACCGTCAAAGAGGAATGGACCAAATAGAGCATTTTCTCGAAAGTCTTCCGTTTCGAACGAGATCTCGACGACTTCTTCTTGTTTATTCTGCTCGTTGCCACCCAATTTCATCTTGTGGAAAGAAATGCTAGCACCATCAGGGTATTGCTTTCGAAGCGTTGACAAGAAACCGGTAGGCCCTTCCTGCTTTAGTTCATTGGCTTGGAACTGAGATAGTGGAATCACTACGGAGTAGCATTTTGTTCCTCTGTAGAATATAGCTTCAGGGCATTGGTCTTTCTTAGCAAGAGACACTAGAGAATCCATGGCTATTGAAAGGTAAGTAAAAGAAAATGTTGCTAGAAACAATGGCTAGCAGCGAGAATTCTAGTCCTTTTTATATGCAGACAATTACTAGTCGAAAATCAAGTATCAATCTGGTCATAACAAAGTTTAGTGTTGGAAAAAAACTTGAATTTACCTTGGTTGTTATCATACGTATGAACAAAAAAGAATTGCATCGTCTACAATATGCTTATAGATTGTTGAAAGCCGGCCATCTGTAGCAGATTAAAAAAAATCCCACCCATGATTGCATAGTACACCAAAAGCAACAACAACTCCTAGTCTTGTTATAATAGTATGGCGCTTCCTGTATTGCTCATTGTCTTCTATGTAAATTGACAAGATAATAAATATAATCTAATTTGTTACGAATAGCTATTTCGTATAGGAAAGGATTCAAATACTGGCATGCAGTCATTTTCTTATCGGATCCATCTTGGTTTTGTCACAATGATTTTTGAACATGTCCATCTGATTACAGTATTATTCCTATACTACGTTTATTTCTATTCCTTCCCATCATCTTATATAGTGACTCATTTGGCTCAACTCTTTGTGGGATCGTTCAATTGATAGTCGTTTATTGTCTATCTACGGCTTTTAGCTATCCGAGCAAAAAAGCTTGTAAATAACCCATTAAACTGCCATTTCATGAGGGCTTGAGCTACAAATTCAAGTAAGGTCTCAAACGATAGGTAATTTTTGGGCTGCCTAATGAGCGCTGCTGTTTGAACTTACGTAGCTTGCATGGTTGTTGAAATCGTAAAAGTCTCTGCTTTAATGAATTATTGATTTTGGTAGATCCTACAGATAATCGTGATTGGATTACGATAGAAACGTTGGCTGGGTGGTGTCTTGCCAACGTTGTTGCCCGTGTTTCATTTGACTTAGGGAATGCTAAATTTGGCTTTGCTGAAGACAATGATTGACTAATCCTTCGAAAACAACCAAAAAAACGCACATTTTCTCATCAAAATCCGGTTAAACAGCGTACAGGAAGACACTCAAAACTAGTATCATTAGATTCTCCTTTAAATTTTGTACAAAATTTTCACAACGTTTAAGGAATGCTCACTATCAAGAATCGCTTCAATTGAAGGTCTAGACATTTTGAATCCATGATTTCTGTCATCAAGCCAATATAAGCGCTTTTATTTTTTAGCGCCCGCTTCGTTTATAGTGCAGTCGGCTGCTCTAGTTATTGGTGACTATTTTCATCCTCATTTTAATTCCAGCTGATATTCCCCCGTTTTTGCATTCATTCTGTATTGCTTTTTCAATGCTTTTACTCAAAAAACGATAGCTCTACAGCCGCTGAAAGTGCCTGTTTTTGTTACAACGCGCGTCAGTTAAC
>JAXQGS010001302.1:0-10260 GCA_037040325.1 Mucor sp. M7501 | reverse complement strand
GCATTTTTTTTCTAGGATTTTTGTGTGTGTCGAGCCCATTCTAGCGATGGGATTGGCTGAAAGACTGGACAGCAAGTCAGTTAGACGATTGTAAATATTATTGAAATAAAATTGTACTTTGTAATAATGATAGAGCTTTAAAAGTAGCATGTTCCAATTACTAATTTTCAGTAGAAAAAGCGATGGTGCAATCAGATTTTAGATAGGATAGGTTGGTGTTAGGAATTCCGTGATTTGAGAATTTATGTGGTCAATTCTAGGTAACTAAAGGTGATTATTACTACCAGCTAGACCTCACCCGCGCATAAACTCAAAAGAGTCTTGTTTGATTGGGCCTTCTTCTTTTGCGCTAAAGCTGTGGAATTGCATCTCTTTGTCAACACCAACCAAGATGTTTCTGATTTCTGCAAAACAAACACCAGATGATGTATGTACATTTTATTAAAAATATATTGGAGCGACCCAATTCAAGTACACATAGATTAAGCATTTAGACAATATCATTAGCCACAGAAAGCTCCATTCACATTCAAATACACCTTCCGATGATTAAAATCCTTGGGTGGCCATCTATATTTTGCCAAGAATGTTTGGCCAAAGCTTATTGTTTTTACCTTGTGCAACATCCCAAACGGAAAACTTTAGAACTCTAAAAAAAAATATTTCTCATCGCACCTCCTCTTTTTGCTTATTTTGTTCTGTATAAAAGAAAAAGATGTCCACTCTAGCCATCAATACAAGAAAATCACGACCCCTTGGTTTGCTAGAAAAGTATCAGCTCTCCAAACAACTAACCAAAGCGTATGGCAACATTACTCTGACAGCAGAGCTTGATCATCCTGCTCTTTATCACGACGCCATGTCACCAAATGATCAAGAGAAGTTATACCAACAAAACTTTGCTCCAGCCCTTACGCGTATGGTGCAGGCTCATCCTCATCTGTCATTAACTGTACGAGACAAGGCAGAAAGCACAGCTCATTTCGTTCAGCTGGATACAATCAACTTGGCAGACAACGTGCAATTGGCCAATACTACATCATTACAAGACCTCATTGCAGAGCAGACAGGCGCTGAATTCGATGTGGATTCACTCTTACCTCTTTGGCGTATAAAGGTTATGCCTCAAACACCTACTAGTTGTATTGTTGTGTTTGCTGTGCACCACATCATTTTCGACGGCATGAGCTTGGCTACTTTCTGGGGCGATTTCCTAAAGGAATTGAATGCCAAGCAAGAATCTCAAGTGGTTGACAAGGAGGAAGGTTTGCTTATTCATGTAAAGGAAGCAACAGTGCCTCTTCCTTATGAAGAATCAGGTGCTCCTTCTTTATCCCTTGCTTGGGATGTTGTTCCTGTTTTGTGCCATTCTTTGATTCCCAAATTATTGCCGACTGCAATTGCTCGTTATGTCGATCCTGTGTCTTATGATGGTTGGAAAGGAGATTTTGCTGCAATTGATGGTGAAGCACACAATACGGATGTGCGATTGATCTCTGTGCCTTGTGACATTTGGAAACCAATCATGAATGAATGCAAGCGTCAAGGCATCTCTGTTCATGCCATCCTGTTTATGGCCCTGATGTTGACATGGACACGCTTGTATCCTGACCAAACAACCGAAGCGTCTACTCCGATCAATTGCCGTGGATTGTGCAACCCACCTGTTCCTAACAACCAGATAGGCAACTTTGTAGGTGCTTACACGAGTATTTGGACAGGAAAGCAATTACAGCAAGATATTTGGTTATTGGCTAAAAAGTACAACAATGATCTGAGCAAGAGCAAGGTAGATGGAGCCAAGCAGCCTCTGTTCCTCAAGTACCTGCCTGAATTCCCGGCATCTTACTGTGATTTCTGGTATGATAAGAGAAAGAACTCTGCGATGGGTAGAGCAGGTGGCATTGAGTTGTCTGATCTGGGAAGATTTTCATGTCCTTCTCAGCAAGACGCCGCATGGAAAGTCAAGCAAATGTATTTCTGCCAAAGCGCCCAGACATTTACCAATGCATTTCACTTGAACGCAGTGACTACAAATGACACCTTGTTCTGTACTCTATCTTGGCAAAAGGGCTCACTGGATGCTGCTAAAATCAACAAATTTCATGATACTTTTATTGGCATTTTAAAGAATCTTCCTTTGAAAGAATTAATAAATTAATGTTGTACTATAGCAACCACCCTTTATATATGTATCTATTTTGTGCCGGAGACCGTAAAAATGGTTAAAAAATTCTTGTTGGGAGTATTCTCCCTTTTTCTTTTCCTTTACATAACTTTTCCTCTCTTTTTCTTGTTTTATCTACTATAATATTGTACAATGCAAACCATTAAATGTGTTGTCGTTGGTGATGGTGCCGTTGGTAAAGTAAGTTTTCTATCGCTCATTGCTCTCATCTGCAAGAAATCTGTCCTTGATTGCTGAATCTCATTTTCACTAGACATGTCTTTTGATATCATACACAACCAACAAATTTCCTTCTGAATATGTTCCTACTGTAGGGCGAGATAATATTGAAACACACATACACACATGCACGCGTATTTATTTCATGTACTTTGAACCTAGGTCTTTGATAATTACGCTGTTACTGTGATGATTGGAGAAGAACCCTACACCTTGGGTTTATTTGATACCGCCGGCCAAGAAGATTACGATCGTCTGCGTCCTTTATCCTATCCTCAGACGGACGTTTTCCTTGTCTGTTTCTCAGTAACCTCACCTGCATCCTTTGAAAATGTGAAAGAAAAGTGGTTCCCTGAAGTTCATCATCATTGTCCTGGTGTACCTTGTTTGATTGTAGGCACACAAATCGATTTACGTCAAGATCCTGCCGTTTTGGAGAAACTTACCAGACAAAAGCAAAGACCCATCGCCTTTGATGCTGGCGAGAGATTGGCTCGTGAATTAGGTGCTGTTAAATACGTCGAATGCTCTGCACTGACACAAAAGGGTTTAAAAAATGTATTTGACGAAGCTATTGTTGCTGCACTAGAGCCTCCTGTTAAGAAGAAGTCAAAGAAATGTAGCATCTTGTAATTGGAAAGATTATAAAAAGGGAAAGAGAACGAGAAACACAGAAAGAGAACACATGGAGTGAAAGTATATGACGAAAAAATAAAGAAGGGGAGAGCAACTACAGCACTACTATGTTGATGTCCTTTTTTTTCTTTTGGGATCTCTCTTTTATCTCTTTTTAACTACATTTAATATTTTTGATTAATAAAGCTCATCTAAACATCTCATTAGTAGCAAATGTGCACATACACATCAGGGTGCTCTCCAATTTAGAAACACTGTAAACAACCTCATTATCTTTGAATTCACATTTCCACGTGTAACATGAATGAATGTGATATTTCATCATCATCGCTCTTGGAAACGCACGCTGCCGTTTGGTGCCATCTCGCCTGTCTTGCTTCTGACATACATTTTGATTCGAGTATATCAAAAAATGCATTACAGGAGTTGATCGTTGCCATGGCAACATATCACTGCATATGTTACAATATGCGGCACTCCAAACCGAAATCAAATCATCACTCGCTTGCATTCATTTGATGATGGCATCCCATATCATCCAAAGAGACAAGAAGCACCACACATCTGGACTACCTTTTGTCCGAGCCGCAAGACTATTAGCAGACTTTTTTTTCATATAGCCTAGCTAAAATTTCTTTCCTTTCCTCTTCCTTCTCTCATTTTGTTTTCTTTCGAATTATCAAAAGGAAATATATATTCACATATACAAAATGGCATCAACAAGAGTTTATATTGGTCGACTTGCTCGTGATGCTACCAAGCGCGATCTCGAGCGTTTGTTCAAGAACTATGGTGACATTCGTGAAATCAATGTAAAGACTGGTTTTGGTTTTGTTGAATTCAGTGATGAAAGAGATGCCAAGGATGTTGTCTATGATTTCCACGGCAAAAGTTTCCTTGGTGAACGGTAATAAAACGAATGCAACTGTGTTTAGATCAGCAACTCATGTACTCTTGTAGCTTGATTGTCGAAATTGCTCGTGGTGCTCGTCGTAATGATGAGAGACGCAACAATGGAAATGACCGGTAAAAATGGAATTCTATGTGGCATTGCCAAAAAAAGCTAAATTTTGACATGATGAATAGTCGTCGCTCTCATTACAGATTGATTGTTGAGAACATTGCTTCTGGAACAAACTGGCAGGTACGCATCGTTTCTTCTTCCTAAAGAAGCCTATCATACACATAAACATTATCCCCTCCTCTCTGTCTGTCTGTTACTGGATTCTCATCATGCCGCTGGCTTTGTCCTTCTTCTTCTTTTTCTTCTACCATTGCGGAAATTACCACTCCATAGGATCTCAAAGATATGATGCGCAAGGCTGGTGAGGTTACTTTTGCTGACATCTCTCGTGATCGTCCCACCGAAGGGTAAATTAGAAACTGCTAACATCTAGATCCAGCCCCAACACAACAAGAGCAACACGCAAAGACTAATCACACTTCTCTCTCTCTCTAGTATTGTTGAATTCGCTGTTCGTGATGATATGGAATATGCTTTGAAAAAGTTGAATGATCGTGAGTTGAACGGTCAACGTGTTACCCTTCGCGAGGTATGTGTTTGATAGTGAATTCGTGTGGTTGATTGGATGGTATCTAATCTATACATGTTTGCAGGACACTGGTCGTAGTGACAGAAGCAGCGGCCGCTCTTCTGCTCGTCGCTCTCGTTCTCGATCCAAGTCTCGCTCTCGTAGCCCTCCTCGCCGCCGCAGACGCTCTCCTTCCGAGTCTCGCTCTCGCAGCCCTCCCCGTCGTAGAAGACGTTCTCCCTCTCAATCTCGCTCTCGCTCTGCCTCCAGATCCAGATCTCCTCCTCGCAAGAGAGAGAAGCGTGATTCCTCTGACCGTGAAGATAGCCGCGACAGAAGAAGAAACAAGTCTGAATCAAGATCCAGATCTCGTTCTCCTGCCAAGTCTGCTGGTTCCGCTCAATCCCCTGCCAGATCTCCTGCTCAATCACCCGCTCGTAGTGAGGGAAGGTAAGTTTGTATGGCGATCTGTTGACCTAGATCAAACAAACTCACAGATGATGGTTATAGTGCTCCTAGAGAAGATTAAGCTTTGTGTACAACCTTTTTGTCTATACAAGAAACAAACCCAAAAACGCTCAAACAATATTTACATAAAAATCTCTTTCCATCACTCTTATTTGTCCAACAACATAAACCTTAAAAAAATAAAAACTCTGCCTTTCTTCAGCTGGACAAATGTTTTCGAATTACTTGAATCGACTGTAAAACAGCAAGCTTGACTGAATTTGCCTTTTTATTGCACAACTGACAGATTGAGACGTAGTTACCCTTTTCAGTCGTTAAAACTGATTGCAAAGACAGCCAGCAGTGTTATCAAATCATCGCCCCTGGCAACAAAGGATGCAGTGTCAGCAGTGGAGTCCGTCCTGACAGGCATTGACACATCTGTCATCGACTTTACTGTGAAAAGAAAGGCATCTAGAATACCTGATGCAGGTTTGTAGGCACGCGCCTCTAGAGAAACAACGTACTGATCATGCAAGTCTCAAAGGTCTCGGTGTCTATCTGCATGGATCCACTCAAAAGAAGGGATCGATCGTCTGCTTTTACCCAGGGACATTGTACATGCCATCCGAACCTATTCTGTTTGTCAGTATTGCGAATCAGTACATTCTCAAATGTGTCGATGGCATCTATGTTGATGGTAAGCCAAAAGGATTGTCGAAAAGAGTGTACAGATCACTGTACAGGAGAGAGAACTGGCCAGGAGCTATACAAATCAGCGATTGGACATGGATGAGTGAAGATGATGGAGAATTGAGGTAACACGGGCAGGTATTACATAGTTTAGATGTCTAATAGGCAACATGCATACTATCAGCAATCCTCTGGCTATAGGGCAATATGTAAATAACGGCACATCAGCGGATAAGGCAAACGGTACAGTCAACATGTAAACAATGCATAGCACTTACTTATCGTACATACACATAGTATGTTATCAAGAAGTAGACATCCCAGCTACATTTCCGAACAAACTGAGGCGCCTCATACCCAACATGTATTGGGATGCCTATCATAATCCACTGTCTAGTGAAATGCGTGTGGTAGCTTTAGTGGCTCTGCGAGATATTCAAGATGGCGAAGAGCTGCTCTCTACCTATATGGATGTTGTCTAAGAGAGCTGTACTATTACAACATTCGGATGATATTCCTTAAAGTTTAATAAAATGGGCCAGTCGATCACTAGTTGGCTGCTTTAACCCCTCCTCTTCTGCGCAAATGAATCATAAGGAGTTAATGCAGCTGTTCGATCTATTGCGTCTATTTAAGGCAGACGGAGAGCAAAGCTATTCATTTGATTACCTTTTTAACCATGATCCAGACCAAACGGTTATTGTTCCCAACAAGTCTCTCAAAGTACATCACCAACGTAAAGTTTCCCCAGCGTGTGCTCAAGTGTGGTGTAAGTAATTGATGATTGACATGTTTAACCTCAATGCTAAGCAAGTCTTGTAGTTTGCACAGGCTTCGGTATGATATGATGTGTTTAAGTATTGGATTATTCTAGCTAAATGTTGAGATAGAGCAAACTATTAGAGCCATCATCCGCTTCTTCAGACACTTTGTCTGTTCTCGTTACAGAAAAGCTAAACAACAGTGTTCTTATGACACTAAATCGACCAAAAACATTGAACTCAATCGACACAGAAATGATTGGTTTAATTCATGACAATCTCAAGGTAAGCTGGCGTGTGCTTTTGTAAAGATAAGCTATGTATCAATGTTTATGAACCGCAGGTGCTGAAGGAGCGAGAGGATAAACTTGACATTTTGATTCTTCAAGGAGCTGGCAAAGCATTCTCGTCAGGTGGGGATGTCCAGAGTAAGTCTATAGAATCAATAGGTATTTTCTTCTGAATAAGCACAGTAAATCTCGGTACAATAGCTTTCCTCAACGGCGTAAAAATACCTGAAAAGGCTGCTGATCTTCATGAGCTAATCAATGGTGGTTACAGATCCTTGCTTATGCTTTCCAACTTGAAAGCACCAACTGTGTCTCTTATGGACGGGCTCACAGGTTTGTGGGCATGAGATGGAGTAAGACGTACAAACCCATACTCAAATCACCTCGTAGTTGGCCTTGGTGCTGGCTACTGCTATTGTACAGATTTCAAAATTGCCACAGAAAATACGCAATTGCTTATGCCAGAGACGACAATTGGCCATTTCTGTGATGTATCAAGCAGTTACTATCTATCCCGTTTGCGAGGCTACTATGGCAGATACCTGACATTGTGTGCCGAGCGGGTCAAAGCAGAGGATCTTTTGTAAGAATAGACAGTAATGTAAACAAGCCCTTACTGACTACATTTCAATAGATATGCAGGGCTTATTAAGCATTACGTGCCCTCAGCAAGACTGGATTCCATGATAGCTCATTTGACGAGATTACACTCGCCGAGTTTGAGTGATCTGGATCAAGAGATTACCAAATTTACAGAGGAGCTGCCTGCAGATGCTCGCTTAACATCTACTCTAGAGATAACACAAATGGAGAAGCAAGCAGTTATTGAAAGTTGTTTCAAATTTGACACTGTGGAAGAGATTGTAAGCGCACTGGACGCAGAGGGCTCCACATTTTCATTGCATTGCAAGAACAAAATACTGCGAGCTTCGCCAACTGCTGTAAAAATTACTCTGGAGCTATTCCGCAGATCGGCTTCCATGGCTCTCGATGAATGCTTGGTATTGGAATATCAACTTTGGAATATGGAGATGGTGAGTGCTTAATGCGTATGCTTGTTCATTACCAAATCTGACTGTCCTCAGGCTTTACATGACTTTGGTGAAGGGTGCACAGCAATGCTTGAAAAACGGCCTCCTAAATGGCATCCAGAGACGTTGCATGACTCCAATAGAGTTGATCTTCATTTTGACAAGGCAAAGCTTATAAAGCCCCTCGACTTGAATGGCTAATCTTTTGCTTTAATAATATACTTACATTAGCATAGTTACCAAACATAAGTAAATTTCAGTTCTTCATCTTAACTATCTTATCCATAAATGATTGATATAGCTGCGAAAGCTGCAGTGATTAATAAACAAATGTCAATGTGCTTGCTAGCACAACTGTACAATGACATTTGGCCTCGAAATTGCATGAATAAAATCCCAAATTCCAAGAAAGAAGCCAGTAAATTTGGTAGCAAGTGAATATATACGCTGACATGTAGCACGCACTGACGCCTTTTGATTCTGTCAAGAAGTGTCTGTAGTATACATGTCTGTCAGAAAGATCAGCCGCTTTATAAGCAAATATTCTTAGATAATAGAAAACTTACCTATTTGAGAGCGTATTTGACTTTTTGTATTCGCATTCATCTTTCTTTTTCACGTTATTAATCAATAACAAACACTTTAGAAAAGACCCAGTGCTTATAATTTGTTTACTCATGATCAGTTCAAGTCGTTTTGCACTAAAGAATGTAGTGGATGCACGCTACAGCTTACATCGAGTACAAAAATGTGGGGTAGGTGATATTTGTCCTGACACATGCACTTTGTCTCACTAACTTTGACTTGGCACAGCTTGCGCAACTCTCGGTATAATAGACTTGCCATTAGCATAGGCATTTCAGTGCAATTAACAGCCTCAACTATCTGTAGAGCAACTCGACATCGTCCTCCATACTTGTAACAGAAAAGCAAAACAGTAGTATTTTGATGACATTGAATAGACCCAAGAGCTTGAATGCTGTCAATGCAGAGATGGTTTCCATGATCTACTCTAATTTAAAGGCTATTGAAACAAGCACCAATGCGATAGACATGGTCATTCTCAAGGGCGCTGGAAAAGCATTTTCGTCGGGTGGAGATGTCAAAAGTATGTACAAAAGACAAGCATATAGACTTTTAGTATATTGACGTCAAGCAGCTTTTCTTGATGGCATGCTGTTACCTGAGAGATTTGAGGATTTGAACACACTGCTTGACAATACGTACAGGTCCTTATTCAGACTTTCTATGTTGAAGGTGCCGACTATATCATTGATGAACGGGCTTACAGGTAGATTTTATCTAAACTTACGAGGTGTATCCAAACTGACGTGGAAGAAAACAACAGTTGGGCTCGGTGCTGGCTTTGGTTACTGCACAGATTTTAAAATTGCAACTGAAAATACACTGCTGCTCATGCCAGAGACGACAATTGGCCATTTCTGTGATGTGTCAAGCAGTTACTATCTATCCCGTTTGCGAGGCCACTATGGCAGATACCTGACATTGTGTGCCGAGCGAGCCAAAGCAGAGGATCTCTTGTAAGTACACACTGCTGCAGACATGATGAAATACAGTTTTTCATATGATTTCGCCAGGCATGCAGGAATCATCACCCATTTTGTACCTTCCAATAGACTCGACTCTATGGTGAGTCAACTGACATGTTTGCAATCACCAAGCTCAAACACTATCAACCAAGAAATCAGCAATTTCGTAGAGGATCTACCTACTGACACTCGACTCACCACAACACCAGACATCTCGCAATCAGAAAAGCAAGCTGTGGTAGAAAACTGCTTCAAACACGATACCGTTGAAGAGATTGTGCATGCACTCGAGTTGGAAGGGTCAAAGTTTGCTTTGCATTGTAAAAACAAGATATTATCAGCCTCACCAACAGCTGTCAGAATTACTTTGGAGTTGTTGCGCAGAGCATCAACCTTGTCCTTGGCTGAATGTCTCGTATTAGAACGTCAACTATGGACCACTGATATAGTAAGTGCTTGGTTAAAAGTAGCAGATAGACGCTAAATCTCTCTCTTTTGATAGGGTACGCATGATTTTGTGGAAGGATGCAAATCAATGCTCGAAAAGAGATCTCCAAAATGGTGCCCACATCAATTACAAAACTACCCAGTGTATTTAGAACGTTTTGAAAAAGCAAAATCCCTTGCACCACTTGATCTAAGTGCCTAATGCATGGAATAATCACTAATTATACTGTAGTGCGGGACACCGTTCTAGTGTCGGGACTTGGCTCTGCATCACAGCAGTATTAACGCAATAAAGCTCTTTATTTAAGAACGCCGTAATAGACGCACAGAGCTTGTGGAAATAATTTTATAGAAATTAGACCATCAAGGTTGAATAAAGTTTGAACTAGCCATTTACGGTTCTTTTGATATTCGCAAATGATGGTCTGAAAGAGAAAGGCATCTGCTTTTATCAGCATGAGTTGCT
>JAXQGS010001301.1:0-10424 GCA_037040325.1 Mucor sp. M7501 | reverse complement strand
GCCAATTACACAAAATGTTATTATGTAAACAACAGGTATTTCTCTAGACCTATACATGCAAAATTGAACGAGGAATCCAATGGTGTTAATTTTAGATTGATCCCTGTAGTCTGTGGAGAGCAACTGTCAAAAAATGTAAAACACGTTTTTGGAGGAAATGTCTACAAACACTATAGTAAATTGGCTGCAAGACACTTTTACATGCTCCAATGCGTTTCTACAGTTATTTTGAGCATAGGAACACCATAGTAGAAAACTTCATTTTCGAGGTAAAAATCTCCATCATTCAAAATCATCAAATTTTCCCTTGCTAGTACAAGGCAAAATTTGCCAGAAATCGATAATCAACTCCATCCCCAAAAAATCGCTGAAAAGTGATCCATAACTTAATGTCAGGTCGTAGAACACGATTAAACCTGTTTTGAGGCCGAGATCGCGCTTCGTTGGCGAGATACAAGCGATCCAAACCCTTGATTTTACAGTGGTAAATATACTTAAGGGCTGCTCACTGAACATTGCGCTTATTAACATCCAATGTGATGGTCTGTAGTGTATCATCTAGCGAAACCGTGTATCATACTGACAAGAGGGACACGCAAGAAGCTTGGATCGAGTTTGATATTGCTTCAATTTCAGATATATTGTGTAAATGGTCAAGATATGCTTGTTCCTTTGAGACACATACCAGCAGAGGTGAGGGATTTGCTGATCAGAACCGATGCGATTGGAAAGGAGTGCAAGGATTCACAATTCGGCATTGAGCTTCACCTCCAAATATCGAACTGATACAATAATCTGGACGAAACGCTTCAGCAATCTTTTGATCTGCTCTAGTCTGTCATTGGCATCGTCGAAACTGATAATTTGTACTAGTAACCAAGTAACCAGCTCATCCGTTACAAGATTGGATCTGCCGATCATAGATCATTGGCTCAATGTACTGGCACTGATAGAGCATACTTAGGGTCAAGGCCAAACAAGGTGTTATCTGATCGCACCTGTTTTGAATCTATGCCAATATCCAAATGAAAACATGATGTGTTGAGATATTCGCTGTATCAATAATGGATTGAGAAATCGCAATCTAGCTATCCTTCCATGTGATCTGTCAATCTAGTAGACATTTGGCCATCTCAAGGTTTGCAGAATCTATGCTTTGATTCTCATGAAATTCTTCGAGCAAATGAAACTGCTTGGCCCATCTCATCGACTCTAGAGGAAAGCATCCTTTTCTGATCTCCATCTCCTACTACTACTTGACATGTCAAAATGTGGGGGGGCACCAACCATAACAACTGGGATCCAATGTGACTCCTGAAGCCTTTCCTCTGGCCATGTTCACCCTCGTTTGAATTCAACTCAAACATTAAAACCAGGTTCAAAACTTTTTTTTCTTTCCTCCTCTATACGTTATTACACAGCATGTCATTATTGAGCCGCACATTGACACAATTCAGTGCAACCACCATCAAAACCAGCGCATGGTCAACCACAACTCGACCCATGCTGACACCTCTTTTACAGCAAAACACAGCAGCAGGTGGGTAGCATTTGACAGACAGGACCCCTAGTACAAGTGAAAAAAATAACGCTTTTCATCTGCAACC
Source organism: Mucor sp. M7501 (assembly GCA_037040325.1). Taxonomy (NCBI): domain Eukaryota; kingdom Fungi; phylum Mucoromycota; class Mucoromycetes; order Mucorales; family Mucoraceae; genus Mucor; species Mucor sp. M7501. The sequence goes on along the minus strand of JAXQGS010001301.1, from coordinate 8,817 downwards.
CCATAGAATCCATTCAAGTGCGTTGGGCTACAAAGAAATCAGGTGGTTCCTCACGTAATGGCAGAGATTCTGCTGGTAGAAGATTGGGCGTAAAGAAATTTGGTGGACAAGAAGTGATTCCCGGCAACATCATTGTGCGTCAGAGAGGCACTAAATTCCACGCCGGCGATAATGTAAGTGTTGATGGGATATATGGAAAGAGAGTGTTTTCTAACACTGGATATACAGGTTGGCATGGGTAAAGATCATACACTTTATGCACTTGAACCTGGATACGTTCGTTTCTACAAAGATGCTCAACACCCCAAGCGCAGATTAGTCGGCATTGTTCATGATCGTGAAGCAACACTTCCTATTCCCATGGATCAGCCCAAGCCAAGAAGATTTGACTTGGTCGACTTGACTACTTTGTAATCTTGAATTGGAAATAAATAGATGTGTATATACAAGATCAACGAGTTTATTTACAGAAATGTCATATCCCAGCCGAGAACAGACGATTCATTCTTTTTGATGTGCCATGTAGGCCAGTAATGCCTGTCTAGTTTGATGGCTTTTACGTGCACCGCATTGTTGGCTCTTACAAACTTGATCTGTATGTGGTTGTCGTCATGGCTCAGCTTATTGTCTTCCATTTCGTCTTGTGTGGGAAGCGTAAGCAGCGATGCAGCATGGCCCTCTTGCTGCTTTTTAAATACGCCTGGTTGAGCTTGGTCCTTTCTTAGCTTTGTGCTTTGACGGGTCGCAATGTTGGCTGGATCTACCACTTGCAGGAATTCTTGCAGCGTCTTTACGGGTGTTTGATCCACCTCTGTGATCCAGATGCCAGGCATTAGACTCGCCTGAGCAGGTGAGCCGTACAGACAGCAGGACAGGTACACTCCCTCGGGCACATGCTTTTGAACCTGCTCCTTGGCTGATGCATATGTCTCTTGAATCACCATGCCCTGCCAGCCAATAACCTCGGTCGTCTCCTTGCCGTCAAAGCTTGTAGTGGGTACCGTGAGATTCAGCTCTTGTCCATCTCGAAGGATAGTCTATATCGCATTCATGTCATTAGTTACTATAAGTCTACACATGCTTGCCATCCACAACAACAACAACAACAACAACATACCAATTTCAATGCCTCTTGATCATGAAAGTAGCCAATGTCCGAGATGTTGGTCATGACGGTATCATTGGTCGTCAGTAGTACATCTCCAGGCTTTAGCAGCTGACCAGAGAGGCTGGAAATGTCAGTGATGCCCAAAATGTACAAAACAGAGGGCTGCTTGTCCGTTGCCTTTCTTTTGATCTTGTCGATCCAGTCGTGGGAGACGCCAATGAGTCGAGCATGCGATATTTGCAGTGTCCCAATCTCTACGTCCAGTCCTCTGACAATGGGCGCCTGTCCAGATTTCAGCTTGTCGACGACTGGCATGATCAGTCTTGAGGATAGCCCGCCTAGCACGCTTGACAGTTGTCGCTGTGCGTTTTCAATGGAAAAGCTCATCCAGAGCGCTCTCACTTTACCCGCATCGTCTGCAAACAGACCGCCTTGACTCGCCAACGTGCCTTCGCTTACTTTGAATGCCTCGACATTGATGGCTCTCCAGCGAGGAGGAGACGTTTCAGTGGTTCGAATGGCTCCCAGGCTTGTAATGCTGGTCTTTTTCACGTCAATCTCGCTGCGACCTATATAGAAAATCATCAGAGTCATATCAGATACTATCTCGCGATAAAGGCACTTACCAGACAAACCAACATAGGTCACCTGATCTCCTACTTGAAAGTCTTGGTTGCTTAGAGTAGCAGCCTTCATCTTGATGCCAGCTTCAATGACGGGTGCTGGATCGAATTTCAACACAGCAAAGTTGTAAAAAGGGTGTAGGAAGACGAGGTCTGCAGAGATGGTCAGTGAATTATCAAAGGTGAGTGAAATGACATTGATGCTGATGGGCACCGTGTCGCGATCACACACAACAAGCGGAGGGTTCATGGACACAATCACACCAGCACCGTAAGAATGAGGGTTCTTGGAGCCATCTACAACAAACGGAGGGTAGCAATCCACAGACACGATGCTCTTCTTTAACGACTCGATAGGGTCCTCTAGCTCATCCTCTGCCTGTTTACACAGCTGGTGATGGCGAGTCAGACTGGCTGCAGAGGAGCGGCTCAGAGGCGTCTCCAGGGCCTTGTAGTCCCAGTAGCCCGTGGTATCTAACACAGCCTGAGTACGTAAACACACACACACACACACACAGCCCTCGATAGCATGCTTACCATTTCGTGTGGCCATCTGAAACTTGTGCCACCTCCAGTCTAAATGAACAATCATGATTCTGACCTTGTTTGGCCTTGCCAGCGTGTAGAATCGAATAGGCACTCGCTGCCCTTGCTCAATGTCTGACACCACGGCGACAAAGTCATCCAACGAGGTCACTGGCCGATTGTTGATACCCACAATGATGGAGCTCCTTAAAGCACGCGCACTTCCCAGCAAGAAGCCAGCCGTGCCAACGTAGACGCCGGGATCTTTGAGCGATATTCCATATGATCTTGCCATTTGATACGATACGTCATTCAGCACACCACCTCCAAATTCCACATAGCGCCATGGTGTAATTGCATGCAAATCCTGGACCTGGACAGTGATCTCCTTGAGGCCTCCTGCTCTGCTCACCACCAGACAAATGTCAGAATTGCTCTCCATACAGCTATCCAAGTGCTCCTCCAGATCCACAAAGAGTCGCGGCAGGAGTCTTCCATTGCAAGTCAACAGGATGTCACCTGGCTCCAGATGACCGTAAGCTGGGCCATCCAGCAGCACTGACTTGACCACCAATAATCCTTCATTGACTGTGTTACTTTGCTGCTGCTGTTGCGATTGTGATCTTAGCCGCTGTTCTAAATGACGACTGAGACCTAGTTGCAGTAGAGCATCGTACGACTGATACTCAAAGGTGGTCTGGATCGTGCCACGTGGTATAACATGGCTGCCGTCTTGGATCAGATGGAGTGCACGCAGAGCACGGTCGAGCGGCAAATAGTAGCTGGACGACGAGGACGATGCACCGCCTGCATTCAGCGCAATGGCTCTGCCCTGAATGTCCAGCACAGGGCTCCCGCTTGACCCAGTGCTGGTACTGGAAGCAGCTTGGTAGTAAAATGTGTTGAAATCGTTGTACTCGCCTACACCATAGCTAGGCGCTTCTCGGTCCAATCTTGCCAGAGTGCCAGACAGGATGCTCAATTTCTCTCCAGCATCATTCCTATGCACGTAACTTTGTGAGTCATTGTTGCGTAAATAAGAAGGATCACACGCATAATACTCACCCTACAACACGGATATCCTGTCCTACCTTGGCCCCCTTTGGAAATAGGTCAATACCGGGAATATCCAAGAATCTGACCTTGCAAGGATCATAGCGGAAAAAGCCAAAATCATGCACTGGATCTCGGTAAACAGGCGTCAATTCAATCTCTTCATAGTTGCACAACACGGCGTACGCCTTGATGGGGGAGACAGAGACGACATGGCGATTGGAGAGAATGATGCCCTGCTCAGGGTCCACTACAAAACCAGTTGCTGTAAAGGAGCCCGGCAGCTCTGTGTCGAGTCCTCGGGTGCGGCATGACTTGATAGAGACAATGCTCTTGATGCACTTTTCAATGGTGGTTTCCCAACTGGCTTGGTGGTGGTGGTGTTGTTGTTGTTGTTGCACAGAGGATCGTTGTTGTGGTTCCGGTCGAGGCAGCATTGAAGGCTGCTTTGACAAGTCCAACATGGCATCTCGTTGGTGCTTGGTAGCTGGATGGTGGTGGACCATCAAAGGGTCTCTTTCCGTTAGCACAGGTCCAAATTGTCGAGGCATTGTTTAGTAATAAGAAGAGAAAGAAGAAGAAAGCAGGACAAACGAAAAAACTGTATAAATGCACATTTATAAATGTGATGCAACAATGAGGTGTGCGTGCCAGCTCAATGGCTCATCAAGGCTCGAAATTTCCTAATCGACTATTTTGATACAACCCAAGCATCATTGTACTATCAAAGAGCCCTTTTTTTTTCTCCGTGCTGGCTCTGTTTGTATGACAAGAGATAATTCGGATGGCATCATGACGACAGGATACACAACAACGTGACATTGCTAGCATTTAGCTTGGTGTACCTACCTATATGATCTACCGTACACACACGAGTCATATATATATGTGTATTGTCGTGGAGAGAAAGGCTCCATTTCAAACATTTGCATGAAACACGCTGTATTTCTTGTTTAGGAGATTCGCTGGTAAACAAACTATTTCTCTCGCATTTTACTCAGTCATTAGCTCATCACCGCCAAGGGGTCATCACATGCATACATGAAGAACGTGATGGAATGAAAATGCCCTGTCATCTACATGCACGCAATATGGAGAAGGCAGCAATATGGATTTATTGAGAAATAGCGCGGAATGGGCCTTGTTTTTGAAACTAATGGTAAACGCAAAGGTATGGAGATGGGTTTACAAGCCAAGGAGGTCAATCAAGTCGTCCTCTTCTTCATCGTCGTCGTCGTCGTCGTAGTCGTAGTAGTCAGAACTGTCGTCGTCTTGGTCAAACACATCCCAAATGTAATCAATCTCTTCAAACGATTCTTGGTGGATATGAGCAAACAAGGTAAAGAACTCGTCCGAAAGACTGACAAGGACTGTTGGAATCTCGGCACAGCGATCTCTAAACTTGCGGATGATGGTGTAGGTCTGGACAGGATTGTCGCCAATGATGGTCATCCATTCATAGCGGTTGCTCTTGTTGTTCAGCAGGCAGAGATCTTCAAGGTTCGGCAACGCCTTTTCGATATAGCGCAGCACCTGGGCGTCGATGCAGGGCAAGAGGATCTCCAGCTTTTGAAGGCTCTCTACTGGGCTGACACGGTAGACTCGCTTGCTTGTCAAATCCAGGCCGATGCCCGCCAATGAGACGGATTCCAGCTTCTGCAACTTGCTGTTGAGCAAGTCCTCGATAAAGACGTCTGCGGGAAAGACGTTGAAGTATCTTGCTGTGATCTTTTGGAGGTTTGGCATGTCGCATAAATCGTCTTTGAGCGTGCGGTTGTTGCGATAAAATCCACGGGCATCGATAAAGTCCAACACCACATGCAAATGCTTGACAGAGCGTCGGAATGCCGCAGTGTCTGCGCAGATCTCACTGCTGATCAGCATGGACTCCAAGGAATACACCTCGCCAGGGTCATCAAACTTGAACTCTTCAATGGAGGGCAAATCTCTGGCTGGTCTCGTGTTTTCAGATTGCAAGAGGAGCTGGTGGAGCTTGATGTAGAACAGGCTCTGTCCACCCAAGTCCAACGACTTGAGGCTTGCGCAATGGCAAAGGATGGCAATGAAGTTCATGTAATAGACTTTGCTGCGCACTGCAATCTGGTGCACAATCGAGTTGAAGTCTGTGTTCTTCTTCAGCAGCTGCAGAAACTGCTTGGATTGACGCTTGCTGGTTAAAGAGACCTTGATGCCTTGAACGCGCAGTATTTGCATGCACAGTGTGTTCCATTGCTTACAGACAGACCTGCACGCTGCGAAATTGCTCAGACCACTTTGGTATACGTGGGTAAGCACCTTGGTTTGCAGCTCTTGTGGAAGATGGTCAAACATGAAAAAGAAGGAGTGGTTTGATCAGTGGTTTTTTTGGGGGGCGTTGTACGTTATATACTCTACTTGCCATCAATCTATCATGTTTCGCAGGGTTGTCATCATAGGATGGCTGCATTAAAATACACTCTCAGGACAGATGTTCTATGAGAAAGACAGTTTCAGCTTATTCAATCAGTTGGCTTCAATATACGTTATTTTTATTAGTGTCTAACAGATATTACAGATATACTAGACTCTAGTAATTGTCACTTTTATCCTCATCATCATCATCTTTCTCGTCTTCATCGTCATAATTCTTTTTGCCTTCTTTATGATAATGCTTTTCATCATCCTCGTCTTCATCATCATCATCTCCTCCCTCTTCACACTCTTCATTAGGACCGTGATGATGGCCATGATGATGACCGTGATGGGACTCATCAGTACAAGTTTCTTCATCACCATCAATGGTAGTAGCTGTGCCGCAAATGTCTTCAGCGCATTCAGTCTTGGTTCTGGTGATAGGTTTAATCAGAAGCTTTCTTTTTGTTGCTGCATACTCTGTGGCAGAAAAGATGCTGTCTGTTTCCGTGGCGGTAAAGATATCAGTTGTCACGGTAATTGTGCTGGTATGCGCTGCTTGGGTCAGTGTAGTGAAGTCAGTGCTTGAATCAATGGTTTCTGTCTCGGTGGATTCAATGGTGACAATGTGTGTGTTATCCTCGAGACATGTACCGTCAGAAATGATGCCCAGAATCTCGGTTTCAGTGGTTGTTACTACTTTGGTTGTCTCTGTAGTCATGGTGGTCATGGTCTCAAAAGTGGATGTTGGATCGGTAACGGTCTCGGTGGTTTCACTATAAGTAATGATGGTTTCTGAGCCTGATGTGAGAGTAACAGGCACACTTGTAGTCATTTCAATAGTAGTATCCAAAGTGGTCGTCATTGGTATGCTGGTGGTAATAGCAGTAGTCTCTGTAGTAGTGCTTTCTTCAATCTCGATGAAGGTAATAGCAATAGTTGGAATCGCAATGCCTTCATAGGTGACAGTGGTAGTTTTGGGTCTGAAGAACGGTATTCTAGTAAAAGGCCATGTACGAGTTCTTGATTTGGTGATGGATGTTTGAGTAGGAGGCACAATGGGTGAGGGTGTGGTGGTGACATGATTGGGCACACAACCTAGATATTGATCGCAATTGCCACCGGCGCTCTCGTATGAGTGTATCTCCACCCCCGCTCCCTGATTTTCCCAAGTATAGTCCAAACTAATGCATCGATTAGTTATACCTTCGTCTTTATGGTATGCTCAAGCTCTTTTAATTTACCCCACAATAGTGCCAGCAAAGTTTCCTGTTGAGCCATCCACAATGTGAGCTTGAGAAAAAAGGTAGAAAAAGGTTAGATGATATAATAGCAATCGTATAAAGCAGCTGAAATACCTCTAGGAGCCAGAGAAAACCCACCGAGTTGGTTAGAAGATTTTCTGAGAAATGTTACCTCGCCATCTGGCATGTAGCGGCCACTTTCATCAACCGGGTATACATTGTAGATAACATTGCAAGGATTAAAACCATTGCTGCCTTTAAGTTAGTGACACCATTCTCCTTTGGTTCTAAACAACTCACCTCGGGTGATTCGATGTCAACGCAAAGGTGCCACCGTTGGTAACAGGAATCTACAGGACAGTGTTATGCAAACGAAACACCCCCCACTATCATTTGTACTTACATTAAAGACATAGGTCTTTTTAGGATCAATCTCTGAGCCCTGCACGCCATTCCAGTTGCCAATATTGAAAAAGATGGCGCTTGGATCAGATTCAATGTCTTTGTCAGCACTGCAAGAGGCTGTGGAGCAAGTATGGAAGGTAAAGATCTCGTACAAGCCAAGTTGGTTATCACGGAGCTCAGTGATGGTGCCATCAGATTCCAAAATCACAGTAGGAGGATGATTGGCAAAGTCTTGAGAAGATGATTGGAGCAGATCCTTGACCAGAGCGAAATCAAAGATACCAGTGCCCTTTTCTGAGGTAACAAAGCAGCCTTCATCCAATTGCAAGACCTCCTCTGTGGTTCCACCGTTGGCAATGTAAGCACTTCCATGCACATGCGTGTTGAATGTGTCGATTCGACCACCCACGACTAGGCCATACGAGTTTAGTGAATTGACATTGCTGCAGTCAGATCCCTAATGAACATTTACATGAGTCTATCGGTAATCCCACTTGTTCACATTGTGTCTTACGTGGTTGGCATTGACAATATAATTGGGTGCATGCATGTTGCCCTCTACAGCAAGAGCGCCCAGGATATCTTGAGAGCCGCCAGTGTAGAAATCACCAAAGAAGATACCAGTAAATCGGGCCAACTAGAGCATAGGTTTAGATTTGCTTTTTTTCATGCAAAATAGGTCAATTTACCATGTCATTTTCCCAACCGACGCCTCTACATTCATCAAAGTTTTCCAACACATCTCTAAAGAACAGACGGCTTCTTCCATCGAATGCGCCAACAAGGGTAGTAGTGGATGATACAAGCAAGACTGACAATACAAGCGATAATGCACGAGCCATGATGTTTTGTAAAAGATGAGATAAAATGCTATTGACGAGTTGCTAGAAAATAGATGCTTTTATACCGTTTGCCGTGTCTGGAACGTAAAGATTTAATATCATCTACCAAAACAATAACAGAAATTAGAAAAATGTGCACAATAGCCTATTCAAAATAGTGTTTAATTAATGTTGTCAAGCACCCTTTTCATTCAGGAATGTCATTCCGAAATCAACTAGCCGCATTGTTATCGTGCATGAACAAGGTTGCTCATCGCGATTTCGAATGTTTATCGAAGAAAACTTTACCGAATGATCGACACTGTGCCAATGCGTCTTCTGTATATACGACATCTTGGTCTTGGATGATATCATGATGCCATGATTGAGACATGTCTTGGATGATCGATGTTACGCAATTTTTTTTTATTTTTGTTTCTGAATCAAAAAAAAAAAAATACATCTTTTTGACAACGATGTCAATTGCTTTTCTTTTCGCTTTTCTTCATCATTCATCTTTTCTAAAAGAAAACAAAAAAAATCACTTCTCTTGACGAGAAGCAAAAATGTAATGCGCGGTCGGGGAATCGAACCCCGGCCCTTCGCGTGGCAGGCGAAGATTATACCACTTAACCAACCGCGCTTTC
>JAXQGS010001300.1:0-10704 GCA_037040325.1 Mucor sp. M7501 | reverse complement strand
AGCATGTAAAAGTGTCTTTTGATCGATTTACTATAGTGTTTGTAGACGTTTCCTCCAAAAACGTGTTTTGCATTTTTCGGCAGTTGCTCTCCACAGACTAAAGGGATTGCTTTAAAATTAACACCATTGGATTCCTCGCTCAATTTTACATGTATAGGTCTAGAGAGATACCTGTTGTTCGAGTAGAAAAATATTGTGTAATTGGCCCTGAAAGGGTTTTGGATGTCCAGATCCGCGATCTGGAAGACCAGTGGCAAGCACCTATAAAATTCAATCCCAGCTAAGGCTGGCGGTGGTGTTGTTTTGCCTTTTATGAATGACAAAAGACACTGTGTAGACGTAGTCAACATGTCTCGTAGAGGGTTTAAATGCAAGCACACACTCCTAATGGAATGTCAAGCATGATTTCAAGTTTATTAGGCATATTATTGTTGTGGTTGTTGACGAAGCACATAGTCTAATGTCAAGTTCTCTTCCTGGCTCAATTGTGTCTGACAAATCTCGTTAAAGTTGTTAACATTGTGTGTATGACAGTTGCGGAAGAAGTCTGCTAAATAGACCTTCATGTCGGTTTGATAAATAGGGTCATTCTTCAAATCTGGGTTATCTTCCTCATCATCATTGTCTTCAATGTTGCCCAACATTTCTAAACAGTGATGTCGGTATAGTTAGCAAGTGTTTGGTTGTTTTGAGAGAGTAATGTATTATATTACCAGACAAAAGGTTTATATCGTTACGAGAAGCAAATGGCTCATCATCCACATCTTCCCAATCACCACCCTATAGAATTTGCATTAGCTATTTTATCCATTGTACGCATTAGCTCATACATACATCATCTTCAACGGATTCAGCATCTTCAGCAGGCACTTGCTCGCTCATGTAGGCGTTGGTGGCATCAGATACCAAGAGCTTGATAATTTTAGCAGGCAAGGGAATAGCTGTGTATTGGTCAGGATCTACATGAGAGCACTCCATGTGAGTCAATGGCTTTACGGTATACATAGAACAAACCTACTTCTCTTTGCTCTGGAACGAGTGACAATGCCAGCATTGGGATTTACAACAATCTCACCTTTGACTGTGATATTTTGGAGTCGAGGATCACTGGAGAGGAAGATCTTTGACAAGGCAATGGCGCTGTGTAGAGATGCATAGAACGCGTTGAATGGACAGGCCGTAGTGAACTCGTTTTTCACTTACCTGACTTTCATTGTGTAATAGCCAGAGAAACTATCATAATTCTCGCACCATGTAGTCATCAAGATCTCCAAACCGCTCTTACCGCTGATATTTGTCTCGCACAAGAACTGGAATACGGTGTCTTGTTGAGAGATGACTAGATGAGCAAACACCATGACAAGAGATTGGATAAAGGGCTGGTAATCCGTGTTCATCAAGCGAGCAAGCACAGCAGTAAGCAAATCAGGCAAGACAGGGGCAATTCCGCTACCGACCTTCTGGATAAGAGTGACAATCAACTCGCCCACAAACAGAGCGTCAGAGTCAGTGCCAGTGGGTTCAAGTAGCTTGGCAATAAAGTGGATAGCATAGTCCAAACCAGACTTGCCGCTTTGATCACGCCAGCGCATGATATGATCCACATCCTTGTTGATAAAAGTCTTGAGACACTCTTGAGCGCTTTGAAGCAAATCAATGTCAGGTACATTCCAAGCCAACTGCATCAAGCTGGGGAACATTTGCTCAGTGAATTCATCGGGTAAGGGAGAAGGACCGTAAGAGATCATGGCAGTCAGCAAATCAATGGCAGACTAGTCATAGTATAAAGGTTAGCATATAGACGCCAAAAGCATCGCTTGCAACACACACAACTTACAGCATAGACAATGGGATCCGTGTCAGGCGTGGACAAGACTTGACTGATAAAGGGGAGCGCCTTGCTACAGAGATCAGGGTAGTAAAACTTGTTCTTGGCAAACTCGTCAAACAAATCAAGGATATAGCTGGTAATGATGGAATCATTGGCATACTTTTGCCAGATTTGCAAGATGGCAGGAGTCAAGATTTGCTCGTATTTGGCGGTAACCTCTTGGTTGATCTTGATGGCAGATGCCAAGGTATCCAACAACAGCATCAAAGACTCTTCTGTGGCAGAGGGCAAGAGCTGACATGTGCCTTCCATGATATTGACTTGGTAAGGAGTGACAAATTCAGGGGCCAAGTATTTGCAGTAATTGTCCAATGCTCTTAAAGCAGAGATCTTGACAGGAATACCGCTGGTAGGTGCTTGAAGGGCTTGAACAGCAACAGCAACGTACTGGCTGGACATGTCGCTGGGCAAGATCTTGGCAAATTCAGATGCAAATACAAAAGCACGGCCCTGCAAAAAGGGCAAATCAGCAGCCTTCATGTCCTCCAAGACAACATGGTCAAACAAGCTCTTGAGGTCGAATTGAACACTCTTGGATTCATCGTTCAGGGCATCCATCAATTCCTCAGAGAGACGGCCTACAGACAGCAAACAAGCTTCTTGGATCTTCCACCAATCCGAGTTGCCAGCCTGACGTGCTTCGTTGGATTCAGTGATATGACGTTGGATGGCAGCAGACAAGGCGTTGAAGAAGGGAGCAGGGAAAGCATCTTGCAAGTTCATGAGAACGTCAATGGAAGCAACACGGGCATTGAAGGTAAAGGTGCCGTCTTCTTCGTCAGCAACAAATTGGTTGGCATCGCTGGACCAGGATTCAATCTGTTCGTGGGTGATTTGCATGTAGATGATGTAGACATACAGCAACTGCTCAAAGAAGCCGGTAGCAGCGCGGTTTTCATTGACAAACAAGTGCTTGACAGTCTTCTTGGTGCAAGCAGTGCCTACAAAGTCAAACAAGACATACAGCAAGTTTTGGAAGCCAATCTCGTTTCCTTCAGAATCCTGATATGTCTCTCCAATATCGCCATCTTCGCTGACAAATTCCTGGACGTAGCGCTCACGCAAGTTGTAAAGATCCATCCAAATAGGCTCGAAAATCTGAGGCAAGTTGGCTGCAATGTATTTGGGAAACTCGACGCTGATGGTGCAGATACACTTGACGACCTTCATCTTGAGGCCGTACTCTTCTGTTGCCTTTTCGGCGTCGTCTTGCACATGGTGGTTGAGAATCACAATGAAAGCCTCCATCCATTGGGGAATGATGGGAGCGATAAACTGATCTGCCAATCCAGGGTTCTCTTCACGCAATGTAGAGATCATTTCGATGCAGCTGGTCAGAATGTTGACAGCTCTTCCACGGGTGCTGAAGGAATAGACATTGTCTGAGGTCAGGATGCGGTACATTTCTGGGATCAACACAGGGCCGACTTGAGGTAGTTGTTGGATGCTGATATCCTTCTTGACCATCTCCAGCAACACATGCATAGCACCATGGACACTATCACTGTTGTTGGCTTTCAGGTAGCTCAACAAGATGTCAAACAAGTTGGGCCAGTCCTCAGGGAAATCGTCGTGTGCAATTTTGGAGACGACGTAGGCACTGACAACTCTGATCTTGGATTCGGGATCTGCGAGACCTGTAACAATGATCTCACGAACAGCAGCTTTGCTCTGTATAGCGTAGTGTCAGTTGGTGAAGATTTTATACGAGTTCTCTATACTACTTGCCTCGGGAGATGCTTCAGGACCAATAAACTTGTCGTCATTCTTGGGAGACCAGTGGGTGGTAAGAAATGACTTGAGAGTAACTGCAGCCAAGTATAAAACAGGTTAAGGATGTATAGTTTTTTCACAATGTGTGTTGCGTTAGTAAGTTAGTATATATATATATGTAAAAGGATATTTGACGATGAGGAATCTCATGTTGCTGCGACACAGTAAGCTTTGCGAGACTGATGGGAAATTCTAGGTTTTTTTTTTAAGGGGGTGAGTTGTTGGGCAAATGTTGCATTAACTTGAGCTTACCAGGTTGAACAGCTAATTCCTTGAGTCTGTTTTCGGCAGCAGTACGGATAGAGCCATCGCTATTAGCGACACCCAAAAGGGTCTCAAATACTGCGTTATCCATCTTTTTTTTGGTGATTGATTGAGAAGAAGGAAAGAAGGAGTGAGAGATGGAGAGAAAACAAGTTGAAAAATCAAAAATTCAAACTTCGCGTGTTTGTAATAATAACACGAAAACCGAAAATGGGAGGTGTAGTAACAGGCATTTGCCACGCACACGCATAGGACGAGGTGTCGACTAGATGTCAGCCAGACAGCCTTGCACATGGCCAAGCTCCTCGATCCCCGAGATTTGAAGTGCCATCATCATGTTCAACACGTTTGATCTATGGGGACCTATATAGACATGTCGCATACAGCCATCATTTACCACGCTTCCTTGGGTTGAAAGCGGTGTATGTATATATCACACCAACATTTGAAATGAAAAAGAGTGGCTTGTTCGAGGCAAATCGGGATTTCGAGGGGGATGCGAGGGAGCAGAGGGGGGTCAACTTGAAATCTGTAGGCCATCCTATCATCAAACCTTCCTTCTAAACGCGGTCTAATTAATCACTATGGTAACGTAGAAAATCATCAATCCATTCAGCCATCAGATCCATCCATCCTACATGATACACACATCAGCTCGAATTGAATGGATGCACCGATTTTATCAACTTACGGAACATGACGGCCATGACGACTGACGAATGTAGGATGTTTTGGAGTGTTTGGATTTGATCTGGATGCAATTGGACGCAACACCTATATCAAACGCATATTAACACTCTAACATTTTACTAGTCCAAGGGTACCAGTTCCTTCGGTAAGCGTCATACCAAGACCCACACTCTCTGCAGACGTTGCGGTAACCGTTCTTTCCACAAGCAAAAGAGCACCTGTGCTCAATGTGGCTACCCTGCCGCTAAGATCAGATCTTGTAAGTTTTGCCTAGATGCTATGGATTGTATAGAAGGCTGTTGCTAAGTATTGCTTTATAGTCAACTGGTCCGAAAAGGGTCAACGCAGAAAGACCACCGGTACTGGTCGCATGGCTCACTTGAAGGATGTTCAACGTCGTTTCAAGAACGGTTTCCGTGAGGGTAAGTTTTTTCTGTTGATGTGGACAGGTGGATAGCAGTATATTAATGTGTTGTGTTTTAGGTACTCAAGCCAAGAAGCCCGTTGCTGCCTCTGCTTAAATCTACTACTCCTTTCAGTAAATCAACGATGTTTTAGTCCTACTATCGATTCTTTGTTTTCCTTATTTGAAAATTAAAAAAAGCATATTGGACCTTTTTTACACATCAAACTGGCTGTGGGTTATATTGTTGTTGTTTGATGGCAGGCAAATGTAGATGGGTTATTGAGATTTGGACGACGCATAGAGATGGGAATAGACAAAGAAGCGTGGCAGGACCTTTTATATTGACAATGCCGATGGTGATTGCAGCTATCAGATGAAATGCAAGCATGAGACAATTCACAAAGCGGTTGCCATGTCCATCATGGCATCTGAGTAGAAGCATGCTTTCGGTCTATCCCCATGTACCTGTCATTAGCCGTTAGACCTCCTCATTCATCATCAGCGTGCGTTAAGCGAGAACATAATAGTGTTGGCCATAACATCCCAGTAGAATGATATGGAGCAAATGGATCTGCTTTATTACTCTATCCTATCCTGTACAGCACTATCCTTGTCATAAAGCCCAGGAGATTGTGATCCAAGTTTATGCAGTTTGGCATGTTGCGTTCCGATGATCAATTCACAATGACTCTATTAGGCATAACAGTGCGCAAGAAGGAAAGGCGAGAGAGGTCAAGCAGGATCTCCAGCTTCACTTACAATGCAACACGTCAATTGCTTTCATGATACAGAGTGGCATTGGGATTGCCAGCAGCAGCAGCAGCAGCAGCAGCCAAAATCGGATAAACTCCGCTCACCACCGATTTTATTCTCTTCCGATTCGCTGATTTTTGATCCTGATTTAGCTATTTTGCTACATTCGACTATGTAAAATTTGATGATTACCTTAAACCTCTTTAAGCTTCCTTGGAGTACTTTTCAAGACGCATTCGATGGTACCAATTATAGTACGTGTTTTGAATACACTTGCAGAGCAAAGTCTGTAAATATGAAATTTGGTTTACGGTCAAAATGTCAAAATTTTTGCTAATCAAGGTCTCACAAGAGTGATTTTAAAAGTTGCCTTGGATCGAGAGAAACGTTTTGATTTAATATATGCTATAGCAAAAGTCTTCATCTTTGAGGTGAAAGATGCGATCGTTTGTTTTTCGACGATTTTGATGAGGGACCCCTCATGGATTTTGATGGATTTTGGGCCATGTTTTTTAGGTCCCCAAAAAGTGGAGCACAGGTGTCAGTAAGTAAATGCTAGGTGAAAGCAACTATTTGGTGCAATTTGGAGCGTTTGTAATTGCTTGTAACGCGAGAAATCACTGCTTAAGCTTGCTGTGCTATGCGTTTATTTGAGTCAGAAGAAGAAAAAATCGCTCACATCTTTGCTTATGTACTGCACATTAGCGCGAGCAATATTAAATGCCTCCTTCTTATCGCCTCTGTTGTAGTAACAGGTAGTAAATCAGTTTCGACACCAGAAGTTGTCTCCTTGTGGATCTTCCTTTCCAATCTCTGCTGTAATGTCCCAAAATGCAAACATCTACCTAATTAAAATGACAAGATTTTATTGATTATATAAGCTGCGCATGAAAAGAACAACACTGTGGCATCTAATTAGTAACAACATGTATGCATCATGCCAAAAAAAAAAACTGAATTCACTCTTTTATGCGTAACGTTACAAAAAAAACAGCCATCGTAGTAGTAGTAGTAACAAGATTATCATGCGCATGCTTTATTGTTTTTCTGTCGAGGTTTCTATTGTAAAGAAGAATGAGCAGGACTAGAAGATCCTCCATTACCCACTGACATTGACAGTTTGGAACTTGTTGTAGCAGGTGGTTTTGATTTGAATAATTGCTCCACCAGATCTGTGGGAGAGGGGTCATCTGTATCACTGAAAGGTGTAACTTGCCGACAATATTGAGGCTGAATAAACAAATTAGTTGTTGTTGTCTGATGGCTAAATTAGCCAGAGCATCCACTACATACCAGAGACATGGCTGATTGAGACTTTCTGAGGATAGGTGTTTGTGGGCGTAACGAAGCTACTGCGGCATCATTGCCTCCACCTCCACCGCCGCCGCCGCCGTTACCACTGCCGCCGCCATTCTGTATACTGTTGCTGTTGTTCATGTTACTATAGCTGCTAGTGCTCAAATGAGCCGAATCTAATGACATTTAAAGTATTTAGAAAACTACTGATAACTTGACAAATGACCTCAATATCCTCCTTACGCAGTGATCGCTCATCAAAGACAGCCGATCTTTCTTGCCTTTCAGTAATCATGGATGGTATATCTGTGAAAACTTGTTGCTTCTTCAATGGTGGGCTGAATAAGAATCATATATGAGTACAATGAATCAACCCGTATCACTTGTATGATAGTTACAGTTGAAATTCTGTCGAGGAATCTGATTTCTGGTCTACCTTGATGGAGAGCTACAACAATAGAGTGAACCGGGACATCAATTAAGGGCAAAATGTTGAAACAATGCAACATGCTAAACTCACCTTGATGGTTGAATTGAACTTGCACTGGTCGAGTAGATATCGTCTTGTTGTCAACCCTGAACTAGCATACTCGGAAAGATTGATGGTGAGGCTTCCAATGGGGATAGTGTCTCTGCTGCCACCTAATTCCTGATACACTTCGAGTCGTAGCTCACATGGGCCCAAGATGTGTTGCTTTGAAATGACGAGATGAGCCATTGTGCTGATGGGATGTCCCCAGAATATACAATGATCTCGGATAGGCGCTCTAATGAGCTATTAGCTTTGGTGTGGACAACAAATGAGCCTCGAGCATCCGCAAAATACCTCACTGTTGAGCCGCTTGTGTGTGCTGCGTTCTTTAGCTTCCATTTGACATAGTACAATCCACTGACCAAAGGTACATTAGTAAGATCTTGGATGAGGATGGTTAACTCAAAGTCTATTTTACGATCTTTGGAGACGAATAAACGTGAAAAAGACATTGAAAATAAGAGGATGATATCAAACAAAGCGCGGTAAAATAGGGATGGATAGGACACACAACAAACAGCTGAATAAAATGACTCGCTTTTAATAGACATATAGAGTTCTTGGTTGTTCCTAACTCTTAGCTATATAAATTGAAGCATTTTTTCCCTTTTTTCCCTTCTTTTTCTTCCTCTCTTTTACACACTACACATACATACATACAGCATGTCGGCTACGTTTACAACGGCATTGTCTACACCCATTACAAACACAACGACAACTGCAAATGCCAGCAATTCAATACGCAAGAGAAACGCAAAGCTGTTCTTTACTCAAGTTTATCACTACCTAGCTGTAACATTTCGTTTCATATACACCATGATGAAGCCCTCTACCAAGCTACTGAAATTCAAATCAACCACCTCTAATACAACCAAGCATATACCCTCTACTACCACCACCACCACTACTACTACTACTACCACAGCCTCACAATACTATAAAAACAAGACATTAATACTAGATTTGGATGAAACACTAGTGCATTCGGTTCGACTCGGTTCTGAAGCCTCTATCAACACTAAAGTCAATGCCTCAGTCATTCGTAAAAACATCGAAGTGCAATGCGACAAACAAAACCTCATTTATGAAGTGTACAAACGGCCACATGTAGACTTTTTTTTAAAGACAGTAAGTTGTTGATGATGCTATTCAGTTGATGTCATGGCGCTAAAGAGCCCAATCAACCTTCTATACAGATTAGTCAGTGGTATAAAGTGGTGATCTATACAGCTTCCATGGCAGAATATGCTGACCCCGTGATAGACTGGCTGGATCAGGACAATTTGATTTCGCAAAGATTCTTTCGACAAGTAAGAATACTCATTTACGCACGACCAATGAATTTGAATGTTGACAATAGCATGGCATGATCATTTGTTGTTGTATAGTCTTGCGTTTTAAAAAATGGCAATTTCCTCAAGGACCTGACACTCGCAGAACAGGATTTGTGTAAGGTTTGTCTAGTGGATAATAGTCCAATTGCTTTTGATTTGTATAAAGGTAAGGCGCGATCATTGGATTAGGATTACTCAACAGTGGGGTTGGATGTACTCTTTCCCCAAAAAAATCACTGAATTTTTTACTCATACCCTTTATAATTATACACCAGAAAATGGCATTGCTTTACCCACCTGGATATCAAACCCCAACGATGAAAGTTTATTGGATCTCTTGCCTTTTCTAGATGCTCTTCGATTTGCGGCCGATGTGAGAAGTATACTGCGACTACAACACAAGTTGAAATAATGAGAAACACAGTCTGCGTACACAGTAGTGGGTCTGTAATATACACACACATCTCTTTCCAGCCAGCTAGCAAAACAGTATATATGAAAATTTTTCTCCGCATTTTTTTTCTCTCTTTCCAAACTGTGGCAATAATAAACCCAAAGAGATTTCTTCTTTTCTCTTTTCACCCTTATACTTGTAATAATAAATACATCAACATCACAAGCAATGTCTGCTATTGCCAGAAAATCACTCGTGCCCGCCATCAAACATGTAATTTGCAGCTGTTGAAATGCATCCAATGTCTTACTAACTTGATATCCAGACATGGTCAATCCAAAGACCCTTATTAGCTCAGTGCAAGGCCCCCGTACAATCAGCTGCTTTGGTGAGTATCTGTTGCATCCGAAGAATGACCACTTGCTCATGCCTGCATTGCATGTTAGAAATCAACCAGTTTGATTCACACACGCTGGAACTCTTCCACATCGACACCTACAGAATCCAAAGAGCAGGGATCTAAATATTCAGCAACCACAAGGAAGATTGTCTTGGGCTTGGCAAAGGCCATGGGATATTATTCAACAGGATCTACTGCCATCAAGGCCAGTCATAGTCTGTACAATACCTGTGCTCAACAAATGGAATTGAATAAGGATTTCTACATCAAAGGTAAATACAGTGGGTGTTTGACAGGGGCTTGCATTGGTCGCTCAACTCAGTTGGCTGCTTGATAGAGTGTAACTTGCCCGACAACTTTCAATCATGGTTTTCAGTAACTCAATTGCATGTATGGATGTTGATGGTTCATCTTCGTGCTGAGGGACAAGGCAAGCTTTATATCCAAGAGCTCGTCAACCGCTTCTTTGAGGATGCCGAGGCCAGAATTAGAGATCACGGTATTTCACAGCAAAAGGTGATCAACAGCTACATCAAGGATTTATTAGCACAATTCCACGGTGGTGTCGTTGCTTATGATGAGGGCATGTGCAAGGACGACCCAGTTTTGGCTGCTGCATTATGGAGAAACCTGTTTGCCATTTCATCAAACAATGCTACTGATTTGGCACTTGTTGTGCAATACATTAGACGTGAATTACAAGCATTAGAGAAGTACGGTGGAGAAAACCTCAATGCAGGCATTGTGAAATTTGACAAGCCCGATGCCACATTTGTATAAATAAAATCGTTGTATGTAAAAAAGAGTTATTTATTAGATCAAAAATAATGCTATTATTTTTACTATATGTGCAAAACTGCTTAAAGATCCTTCTTGAGGGTACCCATGAATTGATGCTTCTCGGCAGGAGTTTGGAAACGACCATGACCGAACTTGGAAGAGGTATCGATGAACTTGACGTTGACCTTTTC
>JAXQGS010001299.1:0-10524 GCA_037040325.1 Mucor sp. M7501 | reverse complement strand
CTTGGTGGTAATTGAGGGTCTCAACCGTGCACCTAACGCTAGAGGGTGTAGTAAGGCATTTTCTGGCACCCAAAGGTAGGTTAACTCATCTACTGGTACTATAGTTCTATATTAGGCTATCTACTAGTATTTGAACCCCCGCCTAAAGAAAAAACGGAGGGAAACCCTCGCATTTTTTTTCTAGGATTTTTGTGTGTGTCGAGCCCATTCTAGCGACGGGATTGGCTGGAAGACTGGATGGCAAGTGAGACAAATCATTGTAATTACTGCAATAGCATTTAGTTTAATAATCCAACGAAAATAATAAAAATAATGGCAAAATACGATAGTAGTCAACTGTATCTTATTTGTGTATAAAATGAATCGAAAAACTTGGATTTAGGAAACGAAAGAAACGAATGTATACATTTAGGATCAACTTGTAATGTTATTGTTCATAATAAAAGGTAGTAGGTGCTGTTGTTCTGGTATTTGGCAAGCGTGGTTGGTGTTTGATTTAAAGTAGTAATCAATGCAAGAGCAATGATGACGACTACAAGAACTGATTCTATTGTGCTAAAATACAGTGTAAACTTGAATCTGCCAAAGAACTACACTTTTATTGAGAATGCATCAAAAGGATACATTTACATAATTAATGATTATGCTAGAGTATTCATGATTTCATCTGAAAGCCTAAGAATTGATCAAGCATACAGTGAGAGACCTTGCTAAAATATTTGATATAACACACTAACGGAAGGTTCTTCTACTCTTTCTCATTAACCGTTTCCTCAGCGTCTTGCGCAACCTTTACAGCAATGTTTCTCACTCGTACCATATGCGATACAATGGATGGTATCAAGTTGAACTGCGACAGATCACGGTAAATATCGACGCTGGCCAGTTTCACGACACGATATACCTTGGGAGCTGGCATGTCCAAAGCAAATGTCTCCATAAAGAAGCCGTCGAACTTGAGGCCACACACCACAGGGAGAGAACACCAGCCAACACCAAATCATTGAAGCATTGCTTCATCTGTCTGCAAAGCTTGACAGTGTCCGACTCGACAGACGAGTGGTTCTTTGGAGGCTTGGCTTCCGTCACAACCAGCGTCAGTTTTTTGTTGAGGACCTGGGAGGAAACCTTAAAATCAGGCTTGTACTTGACGACCTCATCAGACAATGCAGCATTTGCCCATTCTATTTGAAGGTGCTCGTCGGTGTGGAAGACAGCACGGAGGGCAGGAGACAGGTATGATTGGACAAAGGTGTCCTCAACATCCGAGTTTGGTGGGCGGGCCAGGAATGAGGGAAGCAGGTCGTTCAACACCTGAGCAGTGTGGATATCCACGAGGTTGCCTGAAGCGGTTGCCTCAATGATGAAGCGGGCACAGCAAGACAAGGAGGCGACGTAGTCTGCTGGTGGCTGGGAGATGACTTGCCCGCACCACTTCCAGGCGTTTTCTGCTGACTTGGCACAATACTGCTGGTAGTCGAAGGAAGCCATGATCTTTCGATGTGCGCTGGCGCCGAAGAATCGGGAGGTTGACTGGTCGAGCTCTTGCTGAAACAGATAAATGTCGTTCAGACACAGAAGACGAAGGTCTGACAAGGACTGAGGTGCGTTGTCCAGCTTCGACGTGTTTTTCTTGATCAGCTTGCAATCTCTTGACATATTGATGCCATCAACCAGCCAATCGTCACCAATTGTCTCCGCCTCTCCTTCGCTATCACTGCTGCTGCTGTTGGGGTTTGCTAAGTCATACTCAGCAGTTCGCAGAGGGTGATAGTCCGCAGTGAGGTCTGAAGGCAACTCATCATCCTCGGTGGTGCTTTGAGGAGAGGGCACTTCAGACGACAACTCAGTGTCAGCAGCAAACAAGCTTCCCCAGAATTCTTCAACTTCAGCAAGAGAGCCAGTAATGTTGTTGTTGCTGATGGTGACATTGTTGGTGATGGTGTTGTTGACAATCTCTTTAGAAGAGGTATCACCAGCAGGTAACTGTATCGTAAGGTCATTGTTAGTCTATAAGAACTCTGATATCAATCTCTTATCATACCTCGTTGAGCAGCAGATCGATGTGCTCTCTTACATCGTCTGCTGTGGTGCTATCATTCTTGATAGTCTTCAACTCATTGAAGAACTGCGCCCGCGTTGACTTTTCTGATTGTGGCCTTCTTCTGCCAGCGTTCACAAACTTACTAAAGGTAGGAAATGACCATTCTGAAGATGGGTGTTGACTGAATTAGTCAGAGGCCAGCTTTGCAGTGGATGTTGATTGACTAGACATGGTATGAGTAGACAAGCAATAAAGACAAAAGGAGGGGAACAGCGATTTTGATTGCTGTAGGCATTGTTATGCGAAAAAGTTGGTTTCCTTGATTGCTCAAATCCGCGACGTTACATGACGCAGACAGCTGATAAAGAATGGAAATTTAGTAACGAAAATCTATCAAGAACTGATCCCTTTTGACCTACCTAATAGTCTATAGCGCAAGATAATACAAAAATGTGTAAACATTTGCGTCTAACTGTTCGTAAGAAGAAATGCCAGTAATCGAGTAGCAACCCTCTTCATTACTGCAAGAATTTTGTTTTGAAGAACTCAAACAAAGCCTTTGAAAAGACATAAATTTTCAATCATATGAGTCAAAAGCTAAACACTTCTATTTTAAATTACATACTGCCAGTCTTTTGACAAGACAATGATAGTGCGAGTCAAGTCTGCGTAGATAGCATGGTTGTTGAGAAATCCATGGTTTTTGAAATGTGTTAAATTTAAACAGATTATGTAAATGAAAAGTATAAAGAAAAAGAAAAGGGAAGAAGAGCAAATTTAATGATTTCAATGCGGTACCCCTTACGATTTGGAGTCGACTCTGAAGATAATTTTTCGGCCCAAAAAAAAGTTGAGCAATGGTGTCATCAATGAGCAACTGCGAGAGATTACAGCTTCAATACATTCAACTTTCGCTGCAAAAAAGTTACTTACATTAATCAAAAACATTAACTGCCTGCCCCGAAATGAATTGCTTCCAATTACCATCATGTATGTGGAGCGTCCTAAAGAAATCGAATTTTCAGCTGTAGGTCATTTTCAGATGGTTATCAACAAAGAAAACATCTCTGAATGAATCTTTATTAAAGGTTGGTTAAATAACTTCGACCAGCGTTTGCAAACCAATAAAAAGCAGGGTAGAAACAACAACCATGTAACCTTAACGCTCTGAAACACACTGATAGTTTTGCTTTGACTCATCAAGTTATTGGAACGGATGACCCCCCCTCGATCTCACGGGATTATTTTAGTTTATTAGTAGAAAATCAGTTTTTGTTATATGCAAGGGTAATGATACGAATGATGACAAGTGATTGATTTGCTATCAGGAAATTCAAAAAACAACTGACAACGCATTACACACCTGAGGCATGATCAACAACATTTAATCCTCGCTGGTATCCATACTTGTTTTCATGTACTCAGATGGTCTTCTTGCTTTGATATTAGAAAAGTGCATTGGACTTCCCGATCGCATGCTGTCTGGTGAGGAAGGTCTACTGGTGCTCATGTGTGTATCTCTGTTATAAATGTAGTTGGAGGAGCTGTATGAAGGTGGTGGATTCAAAAGCGGTGTTACTAGTGAACGGCATGACTGCAAACGTGCTTCCAAGCTCTGCCATGTAACTGATTTTTAGCCATCAATATCCACGCTGCAATAAAAGCCCACTTACTCTGACACGGCCAACCATTTCTTGTACCATTTTGACTGGATTCGATGAAGAGGACAGTGAACCCGAAGTCTGGGTACGGGGTATACGAGTGCTTCTTGTTCTAGAGTAAGGATCATAGTAGTTGCCAGCTGTTTCTGGTGTGGGTGATCGATTCTGTTGCTGCTGCATTTGCTGACTTTGTTGACGATTCTTCTTTTCAACATCCTCAACCTTGTTTTCGAGTTCTCCAATATATTCGGATTGTTTGGCTGATTGGCTTCGTAAGACGGACAGTTCCTGATTTACCTCTGTAGACAAATATGAATATACACGGCATCCGTTGATTTTGTGAGCAATATGTACCATTGAGTTCATCCTTCAGTCTTTGTGTTTGCTCTGTTAAATTGTCCTTTGTTTGAATCTCGTTCTCTGCAAACAATGCGTTACTTGTGTGTTGAATGTGATGAGCGCATAAACGACTTTACCAAGAATCACATTTCTTTCGATGGCTTTGTTCAACTTCATCTCCAGATCTGTAAGCGAGGATGTCGCAGCTCTTTTTGGCCGTATTAGCGATACATTATACTATCATCACAAGTTCTGTTGTACCTCTCTGTTCTCTCCAAATCGTCATTATCCAGCTCCAACTCGAGCACCTTCTTTCTAAACGAGTCTTCGGTTGCTCTCAATATGTCTATTTCTCTCTGCATCTGCACCATAGCAATGTTCTGTTCATGCTTTGACTCTGTATATTTACTCTATGAATGGACACACTGTTGATTTAGCGACAAATACCTATGCTTGCTGCTTTTCCTACCTTCCAGTCCTCTGCGTCTCTTTTGAAATGTTCACAGCGAGATTTGAGATCATTGTATGCCTTTTCCGTAGTTTGCAATTCCTTTTCGAGTTCTTCTTCCAGTTCGCGAGAGGATACTTGAAATTCGTCCAAAGCAGCTCTTGTATCTTGGAGTGTTAGTTCTAAATCTTCGGCGTGAGCTCGATAATAGTCCAGCTCTTCTTGCGCAGAGTTGAATTGCCTAGTGATCATGCGTTAGTAATTGTTATAAAGTGGCACTGTTGCAGATAGATTACATGATACGTGAAGACATTTTGTGTTGAAAAGATGAAGAATAAAGGGCAACAGCTAAAATGAAATATTTAATATTTGAACTCCAGGATAATGGCACCTCACTTCTTGCCAAAAGTGCATGTATCCAAAGATGCCATTCTGAACAAGAGACCATAGAACCACCCTTTGAATGGCCCCCCTTTTAGTGAACAAATGCACTGCAAATTCTCACATGTTCTAATTCAATCAACCATAATGGATCCGATCTTTATAAAAGGAAAAAGAAGGAGGGGGGCGATTCTTTGTGTTTGAAAAACCTTAAAACTCTGTTCAAAGCTAACTACTACTGCGGAAGATGTTCCGAAATGCTATCATTGTGTGTGGAGACAACCCTTTTCAACATCCATGATACATCATCCCACCATATTGAAATGGAATGATGTTGGCCTGTATTCGGATCGGGTTTACCTTAATAGTTAGCTGTAAACAGGTTATGAGTTTTTATTTACTAGATTAACATTTTCTTTGATACAATCACATGCAAATCCATGTAAAAGATGAGCAACAAGAAATGTCGCATTTCCAAGGCTATTAATAAAGTTCTTATCGATGGCCGAAAAAAGCTGTAAAAGAGGGGTCTTTTGCTTGTACATTCAAAGCTTATCTGTAGATTCCTTCATTATATAATATCTGTCGATAGAATTTGTTTGCTCATTCGCATCTACTATATACGCCATCTGGTTTGTATCCTAGCAAATAAACATCTCAGCCCAGCAAACACACTATCAAACACGCTGTTGAGCTGTTGTTTGTGAAACTGGCAGAGTGCGTGTTTGTGTGAGCTCGAGGTAACGGCCCCCTTGTCTTTGTGTTGTTTGTTGCCATTTCCAACTATACCATACGTTTGATAGCCCAATTATTTACAAGCTACACTATGATATCTCGTCGACACACATGCATGAATCATTGACACATTGTCTCGACCAGAATGATTGACAAGACCATGTGCTGGATCCATGTATATACAAGCCGTCTATTTCCTCTTTTATCCTGGAAAAAAAAAGAGGGGGGGGGGAGTAGATAATCAAATGCTGAAAAGGCAAATGCTAGGCAAGGGCGCCGAGGCTTATCAATTTGTGTTCATATTTATATAGAAACTATAATGTTATTGTCTCATCATCGTCACTACTATTATCTGCGAGGCAGATCAGGAAAGAGCCTTATCGTTTATAGGGATAGAACAAACCGAATCGAATCATAAAAAGAGAAACATTCGATAATTGTAATGCATAAACGCAATGTTGTCAGCTAATTTGCATTATAAATCTTCAATGGCTTTTTGCATTCAACATGTATCATCCTATATATGTTTCGGCAAGCTTAGCTACTGATTGGTATACTACAGGTGTGTGAAGAAATGATGCCTTGTTTCCACTATCTATTTAGCATTAGATACTACTACTACTACACTCGGATGGTCCATCATAATAAACAGACAAATTAAGCTCATGAATAGTTACCTATCATTGGACAAGATACTCGTAATACTCGACCAAGATTAGAGCAGAAAATGCCTCATGCCAATAGGAATCCTTTTGGTTTGTATTCGAATCGCATACAATTTGTTATTTTAGTTTGTACAAAGGAAGAGTGAGAGAAGGTGGACAGTGTAACACGGTCTGTGCTGTGTCCTCAAGCTAAAAAGATGCTTCCTGTGGGAATATCGGATCCGGGTTGTTCCTTTATGAAAATCAACATGGTCTAGTCTCTCGAATTGACCAGCTTTGTATCATATCTATTGCGCTCTTATAAATAAGCAATCAAAATTAAATCCATTTCACTACTCTTTCTTTCCTCTCTATACCACAAATTAAAAATGAAGGCCTCTTATTGTGTCGACTATCTATCGCATCAATGGACAGCGGACGATTTAATTCAAACCTACAAAGAAACTCGCAAACAACGTCAAAAGTACATTGTAGATAACATCACATCCACAACTTCGCTGCTCACAAGAAACGAAAGAAAACTAAAGAAATCAGAACAATACAAACACCAACGATACCAGAATGCATTGTGGAGATCCATGGCTAGAAACTGCACTCATCAATTGAGTCAATCCAACAAATTGATTGATCCATCTACCGTCAGTTGGTAAGAACAAAGCGATCAAATTTTTCCTTTTTATTTATTTGCTAATTGTTGTGTGTATGTGTGTATAGGCAAAAGGAATCTGATATCACATGTAAGATCACTCTCTTTCATTCTTTCTTGTCAAGCATTCGTATCTAACATGTTTATTTATTTTTCAGGGCTTTATGGACCAATGTATGAAGCAGCCAGCCAAGATCAAGAAATCAAAGTGGAGAAATTACCAAATACTACTTGTCCATTAGACACACCACAATTGAGCGTACAAGCCGCTGACACTACGCCTGCTGTTGATATTGCATGTTCTCTCCAAGGTTTGAAGCCTGTTTTGAAGAAACAGAGTAACGTAACTCAACCGACTTGTTCCGATCCAATGTACTATTTCGATCCATGGTCAGGTTCTACAACGCCTTCCACAAGCCCAAGCAGAAGTGGTCGTAGCAGCTTCAGCAGCATTTCAAGCAGTAAAAGCAACATCGGAGTGCATTTTAATCCTGAAATTATCGAGATTGAATATCAACCTGAATATCCTGTATCCCTCGAAACTTCCTCACATTCTTCTCCACGTTTCAATCATGATTACTACTCAGTGGCGGAGGAAGATGAAGACTTGAATGATGACGATGATGGTGACATTGAAGCGCTATGGTCTCTCCTCGTGCAAGCAAGTTTATCATTGAAATCATCAACATATACCCGACTTTCGTTCATTGCAAAATGTATTTCTTATCATAATCACCAAAAACAACACAATCAGCATTCAAATCATCAATCATTATATCAAGCAACAACATCATCATCCAGCAAAAACATGCAAATCATTATTTTACTAGTTTCTATGATGAAGTCGATGGTATCCATGACAACCACTTGGTTACTATGGCAAAGCCTATCACCATTAACATGGATTGCCAAAAGGGCATCGTCTAAATCTTCCTCGTCTTCTCATGTTGCTGCTGGCCAGAGTAAACAACAACATCCCAAAAAGCTCATCTTATCATAAAAGCATTGTAAATAATAAAGTAAACCAAATTCACACACTTGAATTATAGCCAATTTAGCATTCAATGTTGTATTTTCACCTTATCAATTGTGACTCTGATATCGGAAGAGAAGTAGCTGGTTATCGGGTAGGATTGTCCAAAAACATATAATTTACCCCTTCAATTTCCATCCGATCATCCCTTTCCCTATTCTTCCTCCTTATGCTATTGGGCTTTTTCTTGTATTTATATCTGTGCTGATTTCCCATTCATTTCTTTCTCTTTTACTCTCATTTCCATCATCAGCATCAGCATTAAATGGCACCCAACATTCAAACAACATTGCTAAATCAACACCAGCCAAACAATGCATCAACCACAAATAGCTTAATTTTAGACTACCTCTTCTATCAATCTATTCAATCAAGACTTCAAAAAGCATTTACATTTGACGATCAATCGGATGGCACTGATAAAAATGTCATTGAATCTGTCATTGAAGGTAAATCACTGCACTATCCCAGCACATTCGATGTTTATTTACCCCTTAATAATGACAATAGGCATTTTATCTTCTACGAAAAAAACCAAAAACAAGAAACTAGATGCCAAATTTGAACAAAGACTTAATCTTTGCCAGCTGACAAATCTGACCATTGGTCGTACTCACCATGTGACATTTTCAGCTCCTGTTGCATCAAGACGTATTCGTGATATCGATACTACTAATAATGCATTCACAAATGCATTTCATCCAACTTTTTGCCGTCGCCACCGGCAACCAGAGTGCCGCCAATCACGCTGTTTAAATGCCCAAGTAGGTGGACCCGGTTTAGCAATGGCCATACCCGCATTTTTGAAAACAAGTGCCAACATGCTGCGCTCGGTACTAGACAGCGATGATGATGTGAAACCCTTGACTGTAGCTGGACAACAAGTAATGGGCGGTGGCATGCCTCCTCGTTGGTATGATCTCTTTTTGGATTTACTCACTCAAGCTGCTATCCAAAGCTACATGTGTGATGGCAAAACTGGTTTAGAAACCATCTATGAAATCTTTTCCTATGGCTATGTGGAAGATGAAGATGAAGAAGACATGTCGATGGAAGACGAAGACGATGAAGACGAGGAGGATGAAGAATATGATGAAGATGACGACGAGAGCAATCAGATATGGAATGTCAAGGCATCTGATCACCATTTACTCTTTCCAAAGACAAGGACCATGTTTTTATTCAAACTTCAAGTTCGTGAGCGAGAAAAAGAGGTACCTATTGACACATGCATTACACTGATTCACACTGATGACTAATGCTTGCAACAGTTTATCCAAATTAAAGATGGCTACACCTTGGAGATGCATTTCAAGGAATTAGAGAAATTGTATCCACTCATTTATTTCGAGAGAAACATGTGCGACTTTATTCAAATGCTCATAGAGGATATGGATATACCAGCATTAGATAAGGTAATCAGTTTTGTCCACTTTGAATGCGCAATTTCATGTGAATTAATTATCAATTATACTTTATAGTGCGACATGCCCGATATTGCAAGCCCTATAAAATCACCCGAAGATTTACCCGAACCTCAATTCATTTCAACCATCCCTTCACTCTACAAATACCCAGGAGATGGTTCTCTTTTGATGCCAGAAATTCCTGATATTCATGAAGACGATATACCCACATCAGAGATTTCAAAGAAACGCACAGCGTACGCTGCAGAATTGATGGATCACCATGATAACTACAAACATCGTTGCTAATCTTATCATTTGTTTATTTACGAATGTTGTATCTAATTCTTTTCAATGCAATCAACCCCACTCTCTATCTATCTACATTTCACACATACTATATACTATACAGACTTCATTTTCTCATCATCTATTAGCTTCCTACTAATTAAAAATATGCTAAAATTTAAACTTTCTTTCTATTGTTGTTGTTGTCATGATCCTGTACTACTACTTTAGTATGACGAAATGAAATGTTAGCTCCTTGACCTTCGCTTCGCTACTACGATAATTTTTTCAGCCTTTGTTTTAATGGGAGTGTACAGTTCGTGCTTGCAGGAGGATCTCCCAAATAATACAATGTTGGATCTTACGACATGAATCAATCCTGTTTATCTGTTGAACGATAGGTGCTTTCTGATATTAAGGGAAGGCTATGTCAGAGGCAGGTGAGAGACATCCTCCTGTTCGCTCATCCGTCAAATGACACAGTGTCAGTCAATCAATGAAAGCATAGCTTGACCATTTGCACAACACATCTGAAATTGAGGCAATGTTAAACTAAATCCAAGCGTCCTGCATGTCCCTCTTGTCTGCATAATGCACTGTTTTGCTGGATGAGAAGCTACAGACCATCAAATCAGATGTTAATGCGCCCAATGTTCAGTGAGCAGCCTTCAAATGTATTTATCACCGTAAAATCAAGAATTTAGATTGCTTGTATCTCGCCAACGAAGCGCAACCTCGGCCTCAAAACAGGTTTAATCGTGTTCTACGACCTGACATTAGGGTAGGGATCACTTTTCAGCGATTTTTAGGGGATCGAGTTGATCATCGATTTTTGGAAAATTTTGCCTTGTACTAGCAAGGGAAAATTTGATGATTTT
>JAXQGS010001298.1:0-10660 GCA_037040325.1 Mucor sp. M7501 | reverse complement strand
AGACGCTTCTAATGGTATCAAGTATAAGAGGTGTTTTGAACAAGTTTATTGAGCAATTCCTAAAAATATGGATTGAGCTTTTTGGCGAAAATGTCGACATTTTACATATAAAGGTCTCTTAATCTTAGTTTTGGGAGTTGCGTTGGATTGAGGGAAACAGTTTGAATGAATATATACCTTAGTAGAAGTCTTCGTTTTCACGGTCAAAAACGCGATCGTTTGAATTTCGATGAAAACCATGAGGTACCACCCATGGTTTGGAGTCGATTTTTGATGATCCCCAAAAAGTTGGTCAAAGGTGTCAGCAAGTAACTGCCAGGTGAGAGCACTTGTTTGGTGTTATTCTGGCGGTCTAAAATAGCTTCTAACATGAGAAAACACGGCACAAATGTATTCAAATTACACTGTAAATTGCATGTATTCGAGCTGTAGGTGCCAATACAAGCAGGTTATCTGTCCGTGTATGAGTTATTTTCATTGATACTGATGCGGAGCATTGTAGAAAATTCAGATCCACATTTGTTTGAAGAAGTCTCCTTCACAGTCCATAAAGAAGTACATTTTTGCAACAGGTGTCGAATTGATAACATTAACTTGATCCAACCGATTAGAATTGTGTCATTTGGCGGACAAGCGAAAAAGGATATGTAGGTTAGATACACGTAGTTCGTTGTAAACTAAGATCTCGAGTTTACCTAGCATCATTAGAACGAAAAATTCAACAGACTTGGAATATTCATTAATTAGAGCAGAATAATGTTATTGTCATGAGCTCCATTAAGATCTGTGTTCTACCACCGGTTGATACTTTTGCAACCTCTTGAAGATTAAACTGCATGATCTTCAAGCAGTAATGATTGACACAAACTACAGGACTGTTTCGGACTGCACTTTCCCCATTGTAATGCCTTCAAAAGAGAAAAAAAAAATGCAATTCACCATGCCAACACTCATCTCTTGATACAAAACTTTTGCTTTAAAATGAGACGAAACCTCGATAAAAGAGCCAAGAAAACCAAAGCACCTGCCAAAAAGAAGAAGGAGCCCGAAACGTTTGAAGAGTTTATGGATGGTAGGTCGAATCAATAAAGTGTTACAGTTGGAATGGTGGATTCTGACAGATACATACGCGTGTGCTCTATTTCAGAGGCTATCCATAATGAAGAGCAAGGTGAGCGTTACCAAACTGGAGATAAGGCTCAGCGCAACTACGAGAGAGCAGCAGACATGTATGGCAAAGCTTCAGCAGCAAATCCAAAGGATGCAGATTGCGTTTACAATTGGTAAGATCTGGAATTGCATAAAGTCGACAAATCCATTCAACAAGCAACATTTAGGGGCCGAGTTTTGTTTCTGTTGGTCAACTTCTTACCATCTCATGCATCGCCAGAAGAGAAATTAGAAAAAGTAGATCAATCCATCGAGAAGTTCAGAATTGCATTGGATTTGGAATCAAACAAGACTGATGCTCAATTCAACTTGGCTCAAGCACTTCACCAACGATCAGAGATCCTTCAAGAAACAACAGAGATCAAGAATGCGTATGCCGCTTCTGCTGTGGCCTTACAGGAAGCAATTACATTGTTTGACAGTGTGTACGATCTACAAGAAATGGAGTACTTGGAACTAAATCCACCTGCAGCAACGGACAAGGCAGCAGAGGAGGAAAAGGAGGAGGAAGAGCAACATCACAGCCATGATCATAACCAGGAGCAAAGCGAAAAACCTGCAACAGCGTCACCACCTTCCGAAGAATTCACTACTGTCACCAAAGTGGAGCCCACAACAGCCTACTCCCTCATTGAAACATTATTGTCTACTGCGGAAACCATGACAACCATGGCATCAATGCTCGCTTCATACCCTGCATCCATGGACCTGTTTAGTCGTGCCAAATCAAAACTGGCAACTGCTGAAAAATGGTACTCTCAAATGCCCAATGAATCCACAGATGACAATCCGGATGCAGAGAAACAAAAATTGGCAGCCCGTATTCAAATCAACTCAAAGCAAGCAGCAATGTACGCTGCTATGGCAGACCGCTCGTTTTTGGCAACAGGCATTGTAGATGGCGCGCTGTTTGAGAAATCCATCGAGCAGTTGAACGAAATTGTGACAAAATACGACAAGAAGAACGTGGAGGCACTCTGTGATCGAGGCGATGTATTGTCTTCTTTTGCACAAGCTATTGTAGAGGTCGCTGATAAGAAGAAGACGGCATTGAATCCTGATACAGATGGTAAAGAAGTATGGAAACTGTATGCCAACGCCATGAAATCATTTCAAGAGGCCATGGCATTGGAGCCCAAGAACACGCAAATCTTGAACAAGATGGGTGATTTGAGTATTACTCGTGCTGCATTGGATTTGCCAGTAGCTCAACGCAATCAACGTCAATTGCTCGATAATGCAAAGGTCTATTATAGAAACGCTGTGCAGGTTGATAGAGACGTTTTGACTAGTGGCTACCTGGGATGGGCAATGACAGAATGGGCCCTTGAAGAATGGGCAGATGTCCCTGATAAAAAGGAAGATGCCATTAAAATCATTGAAGCCTGGATCAGACGAGGTGGTAATGGCGCGCTGTTTAGTAACTTGGCAGACGATAATGATGTATTAGACGAAGATTTTGTTGAATTCATCACTGAATCTTGCTTTGCTGATGAAGAAGATTAAAGTCCAATAAAATCCTTTTTTTAGTTAGTTGGTTGTATAGCTGGTTTCTGAAACTTCTTTTATTCTATATACTTTGCTGATTCGTTAAATAAGATTGTGGGGAAATAATGACGAAGGATTATTCCGCTTGCCCGAGTAACAACAACAAATGATACCCACAGTAGTGCCAAGTAAGCACAAATGATGTGCTTCCAGGGAAAACAATGGCCTCTTCTGATGGCAATAGATTACCCGTGTAGAGTTCCTTTGCAATACCAAGGATTGGGGAGATACATTCT
This sequence comes from Mucor sp. M7501, assembly GCA_037040325.1. Taxonomy (NCBI): domain Eukaryota; kingdom Fungi; phylum Mucoromycota; class Mucoromycetes; order Mucorales; family Mucoraceae; genus Mucor; species Mucor sp. M7501. Next base: position 7,706 of record JAXQGS010001298.1, on the reverse strand, counting down.
CAATTCCAGAATTCAGTAGAAATACCATGATTTACAACAATGATGAGTATCAAAAATTAATAATGATTCCCACACCATGAAATCGCTATTCAAATCAAAGGGTAAACCATCTACTTCTCCACTGAATTCCCCATCTTTTTCAAATATTTATAGTAGTAATGTTACGCAAATGGGACCTGGAAATGGTTTAGATCTACCTGCTGAATGCCTGGCAACGTGCAATAATAATAATGGGGGGTATGGATTGTATAGCAAGGAAGATTATTTAAGTCTATTCATTGTATCTCAAGACTAATTTAATCCGGGGAGCTTATATTCACTTGCGATAATCAAAGCATCAAACTTTAACGAAATGTCAAAAGGGGATAGTTTCCGCTCCACATTGAATCAACTAAACGGGATCTACGACCTGTCAATGTAGCAGACAACAATGTGTCTTTTGTGTATTCTGCTTCAACACACAAAAACCTATCTATAAGCAATTTATCCGTTTTTGAAACAATTAATTGAGAGGCTGCAGTTCCCACGAAATGAATCAGAACGTTTTGCACATTACATAAACAAGTGTTTTTGCAGAAACAGAGTTTCTTGTATGACGCTAAACGGGAAAAGATCAATTGGTATCACTCGAGATAGCCCCCACATTATACATGTTGTACACGCACTTATCAAACGATTATTCTCAAAAAAGCGACTCAATGCGCAGGCACCGAGTTTTGTCTCGCTCAACATTTTATGGGATCCCGCGGATGAAGACAGCAGCATTTGAAAAATCAGAAACTTTGGTTTATGTGTAAGACATGTTAAGAATAACTGGTATTGTATTATTAAGTTGTTTCAGTGTAATAATAAAAATTGAAATAATAGTAGAAAGAAAAGGCGATTAGAGAAACAGAGAGAGAAAGAGAGGGGATATATGAGTTGCTATTATTACAAGGCGGATCTGTTTGAATGATGGTGGATTGAAAATGGGTAATCATGATTCGTCTAATTGAGACGACCAGTAGGTAAAAGGAAGTAGGATGAATCCTTGGTCAAGAGACCTGACAAGGCATTATACCATGCAATGATGGCTGTAACAACGCCAAATGCACCACCAGCAACTTGGGTATTCAGACTATTGTTGAATTTAGCGGCTGCCAGTAAGATGAAGGTGATAAAGAGACAAAAGAACATGCTGACAAGACCCACACTTGAGCGGTGAGATGCGATCAACATAATACCAGTGAAGATAGCCCAGGATAAGAGATAGATACCCAATGATTGCTCCAAAACAGCAGTTTCGGTATAGGACTCCAAGATGTTGAAACCAGGGATGAAAAGACAAGCAAAAGACAGCCAGAAACCACCATAACTAGAGAAAGCAGTGGCACCAAAGGTATTACCAGTACGGAACTCCCACATACCAGCCAGCAATTGAACAAGGCCACCGTAAAAGACACCAAGGCCTACAACTACATTGCTTGGTCCATCAGCAGGCACACCAGCACCAGCATTATGAAGAGATAGGACAAAGGTGGTCAAGGCAAATGAGCTCAAACCCAAAGGACCAGGATTAGCGATAGTGGGGGCAGCATAAATAGGGATGGGTTGCTGTTGTTGATAGTGAGGAGCATTGCTGAACTTTGCTTCCAAATCACTTCTGCTGTCATCGAGATGAATGTTTTGGTTGTTGTTGTTAACTGCTGCTGCTTCAGCTGACATTTTAGATTTGTATTTGAGTAAAAGTAGAGTTGTAAAGACGAAATCCTCATTGAGATTTGGGAAGCGTCTCTTTATATAGTTTTTTTTTTCATGACCAACAGCATCTCCTCTTTGATGATGATTAGAAATCCCGCGAAAATTGGGGGGAGCAATGGATACGACAGAGCAAGAGAGAAATGAACAAGGTTTATCTTGATTTAGTTAGGTAATATCTCTAATAAAACTATCAAGTTTGTTCGAAAAAGACAACATTTAATGATGATATGGCACACCTTTTCTGATGTATAATGACAGATACATGTCCTGAATATAATTCTCCCTTAAAAGGATCATAAATAAAGCAGAAGCTAGAAAAAGAATGAAGATGGAGCTTTTTTCCCATACACCAAGCAGGATGAAAGTTTATAATTTGCCTTTATTTATCCATTAAATGCCCTGCCGTAGATTACCTTGTACACACATGTATACATACCTTCTCTCTGAACATCTATCCATTGCAGTTCTCATTTGCTTCACGTATATATTTGCTCTCAAATATAATGGTATGATTGGCTTTAACCGGAGTCCATACCAATCTCCAAATGAAAACTTTTTTTTCATTGGTTTTACACGGTTCTCCTGCCTAATATAGATTACCTCCCGGCCATTTGAATCATCCGTAAACTTCAGGCAAGAAGGTTATACTATTCAAATTGCTGGAAATGTATTCGATATCGAGAGGGCTGCGTGGGAATTGGATCGTGTAATGCAATTCTCACAGAAAAATGGCGCTGAAATGCCAACATTTGTATAGTCAATACAGCTGTAAACAGGATGCGAAACATTGCATGGCATCCCTAAACATTGATTGCCTCATTTGTCTCGGATCGAGAACGTAAAATGATGGCCATGGCACAGATATCGGTTCGGATGGGTTACTTTGTATGGCAACAGAACCCAATATTGCTGATCCCTACATTTGTTTGTCAAACATGAATTTAGCCTTTAGGCTTGTGCTCTATGAGTAATCCATTTCACTGATAATAAACACCTGGCTGTTGATGGCGATTGTTGGATATTTCCCATTGAAAGCCAGTTTCGAAGCGCTTGGTATATGGTGTCCCATTTACGCCATCAAGTACCCCCACGGGATTCTACCAATAAAACATGTTGAACTTACTTTCGAAACAGCTCAACTTACATTTGCACATAAAAAACATCAGGCAATGTGAATGCTGTGGAAGGCCAATAAATTTTCCATCCTCTTCTTGTTTATGTAATGTCAATAATGGACCCTTGATGTCCTTTACCCATTACTCTTTTGTGTGATGTTGACAATTTTTAAAGTTATGGCGTGTATTACAAGGCTTTCTTTTGTCTTGATAAATATACGATGAATATATTGATGATCCCTTGGCAATACTATGCCATATTAAATCTTGCTTTGTTCTGCAGCGTCAGCTCATTTCAGATGCAGGGAAAACTAAGGGAGAAACTGGGGAGACGATCCCACAAACTGATTACTATTATTTGAAATGTTTCCATTCGAAAGATTTCATTAAATGATACAATCAACAACGTTTATCCGACTCTAGAATGAACCCTTGGACCCTTTTTCCCATTTCTTCAGGGTCTAGCTCATTGCTTTGCAGTTTCTTTTGAAATGTGTTGTGTCTTTCTCATTCCATGTGTCTTTTACCATCAAATGCTTTGAGATTCATGCAATAGCATTTGTGCTACATATCATGTTTAATCGCAGAGAATGAGCCAAATGCGCGCATACTCAACATGTACAATCAATGCTGCACTTCTATTGCATTGCTTAAGCATGTAATAACATCGAAAATTCTTTTTCGCAAAGAACAATTCTCTTTGATCTATTATTTAACGATATAAATACGCACGGCTCGTCGTTTTTCCATTGATATGACCTCCGCTACGAGTTTTTTCATGATCCAAGCTCATAAAACTGTGATTTTTGGATCGCCACAACAAGTATTTCAAATTAGACCAAATAGACCAGCCTGTCATCTCGTTTGATTAATCCCAGCTTGAGGTTAGACAGCATAATATTCAGATCCTACTGCTGTAAGCTATGACAATGAGTCGGACATTGCTGTTTAATGTAACCTTGACAAACGGGATTGATCGTAGATAGCAGTTAGTATTACGAAGATGAATAGGGTCAAATTACGAGTTTCCCAATAGTATTAATCGCTTGTATTTGGGGGGTGTGATATCAACTGCAAATCAAGTAAATCATTCATATAAAAGAAAGGCAAATCAGGTACACAACTCTTTACAAATCAGCACAAGTTCATACAGATGATGACTAGATAATGTTGCAGTATCCTCGGAAATCACCGGTATACATGGCATATCATAAATGACGCTTTGTATCAATAAACCCACATAAAAGTTATCAATAAAGCTTGTTAGTTGTTTTGTAAAGCTTATTTGGTATATTACATGTAGTCATTTGTTGGTTTATCGCCATCTGCTTTCGAACTGCTCAGTGATTTGATCTGACCTGAAGGCCCTGGTCGGTGTTGCTCATAATCAGATGAGATGATTTAAAGTTCCAATGCAACTTTTACAGTTACTTGAGTTTGATCAAAGGTGCCTGGGTATGCCTCTCTACAGTGGTATGTAGGATCTCGAGACATCGATACTACGGAAGACTAGGTTGAAAGAGTTGTGCCTATCTGTCCATTTAACACTAACTAACCTAAGCTTGTATTTACACTTTTTGAGTAACCAATACGTGCCTTGTACACATCAAATGAGTTGCACGCACTTTCTCTTATCAGATCTTAATCCTACGAGACCATCAATCTATTAAAATAAAGATTAGATTACTCTGTTGGTTGCTTAATCAACTTATATCTTACTATAAGCTAATGGAATATCTTTATTTCAACAGTGAAATTTATGTTTAGTTAGATACAAAAATATGTATCAGAAGCATTGAAATGTGTTCAGTTCAAGTGATACCTCTTTTTGAATCCTAATCCTCTTTTTAATACCATCAGAAGCATCCATTACCTTCTTGATGATTAGAAAACATTGCTGATTTTAGATGCCAGTCGACACCTTTTGATATCGGACAGGCTCTGATCAAATCCTTCATGCTAATCGATAGGGGTTTTGATGCCACCACTGCACAAAATGTTCAATCCCAAGGTACGCATTTAGGACGTTATTAAAATGACTCGACAGCAAATAAGAGTATGTAGCACATCTGATTAGACTTGAATCGAATAGTTATAAGAACCTTTTTCACTGTTCATCAGATATGGCCAATCCGTGCTGTCGATGCGGCTCATAAAGCCATAGCAGAACATCTCACCAAAGCTGTCGTTGAAACCCAAGAAACGTGCCCAATAACGAGGAGAAATCTTTAACGGGTATACTCAAATATCAAATTTCAAAATGCAGCAGCATGTGGTTGGAACCTACAGGGTAATACTAGCATAGATTGAGCATGTCGCAAGCAATTTTGGACGTCTATAGTGTCTTTTTACTATACAAAAGGTGATTGTCAGGCAAAAACACAGCCTGGCTAGGATTGAATTTTGGATGACGACTCCACTGGTCCTCTGGATCAGAAAATTGACATCCCAAAACCTTTCAGGGGCAATTACGCAAGATTTTTCTACTTGAACAGCAGGTATTTCTCTACACTTTTAGATGTAAAATTGAGCAAAGAATCCAATGGTACTAATTCCAAAGCAATCCCTTTAGTCTGTGAGGAGTAACTGCCAAAAAATGCAAAACACGTTTTTGGAGGAAATGTCTACAAACACTATACCAAAAGTGTCAAAAGACACTTTTACATACTCCAATGCGTTTCTACGATTGTTTTGAGCATAGAAACACCTTAGTAGAAAACTTCATTTTTGAGGTGAGAACCTCCATCATTCAAAATCATCCATTTTTTCCTTGCTAGTACAAGGCAAAATTTTCAAAAAATCGATGATCAACTCGATCCCCAAAAGATCACTGAAAAGTGATCCCTAACCTAATGTCAGGCCGTAGAACACGATCAGACCTATTTTGAGGCCGAGATCGCGCTTTGTTGGCGAGATACAAGCGATTCAATCCCTTGATTTTACAGTGGTAAATACACTTGAAGGCTGCTCACTGAACATTGCGCTTATTAACATCCAATCTGATGGTCTGTAGTTCATCATCAAGCGAAGCAGTGCATTATTAAATTCTTTGTTCATCAAGAAGCGCAAAATTTCCATAGGATTTCTGCACAGATTTACTCAACATGGACGAAAAACCGTTCTTGTGGCAGGTATCGAATCAATTGAATGGCATTGTGCCATTTGGCGGATGAGTAAAACGAGGGATGTCACTCGCCCGATTCTGACATAGCCTTCCTTTATTATTAGAAACCACATATCGCCTAACCGATGAACAAAGTTTATTTATTTCGCAAGATTCAATATTGCATTATTTGTGCAGGCCCGCTGCAAGCGCGCGAGCTGTGCACTCCCCCCCCCCCTTCGTGAGATCAGACGGTTAGTAGTTGGTGTCTCTTGGACGCAATGTTTCATCAAACAAGAACCTATCATGAATAAAAGCCTAATCAATGATTTAAACAGGGTGATGGACGAATTTGAAACAAAATTAAAGTTATACCTATATGTAGGTATCAACATTGGTTTTGTGGGGATTGTGTCCATGAAAGCACCTTTCCCGCACAGGTAAAAAAAAAAAAAGTGCTCGTGTGTTACAAACTAACACGAATCCTGCAAGTTTGATAGCGATATTAATAGCTCATTTCTTGGTATCTGTAAAACGGATGAATCGAGATAGTGCAATGGAATGATTTTTTATTGTTTCAATGACACAGTGGAGGGATATACAGGCTACTATAGCATTTAAATCAAAACAACACAAAACTTGTCCAACCCATTTCTCGGTCCTCCCATTCAAATCCATGCAATTGAATCAAGATACCCGAGTTTTCTGAAAACTTGTATTCAATCCAACAGGGCAATCTACTTTGACCTCCTCCGCCTTTACGATCTGGTTCGCCTAGATGAGAGACAATTTCATGCGCTTGAATAGTGCTGTGCAATTGACAGGGCAGGTTGTCTAACGTGTAGGGCGAGAATCCATCTCTGGTGGTACCATTGTAAATGTCAATAGCATCAAGTACAAAGTCGCCGTCCTTTGGGATAAAGCACAATGAGATGCCTAGTGGTTTGTATGCGTGATATATGTAATTGGATAATTTTGTGATGGTAGGTTTCAAATCTGTGGATAACAGTTGTTTGATTGCAGGCGATGAAGGAGATAACCCTAGCAAAGCGTAGAGTGGGTTGTCTGAGGGTGGATCAATCATGGGATAGGGGCGAAGGGAGAGGAAAAGGAAAAAGGAAATGTCAACCCGCGTAAACCAGAAGCATATCAGGAAGAAAGGATGAAAATTTTGCAGCGGAGATGATGGCTTGGGAAGCAAAAGAAGGCCAATGCCACTGATGCAACGTGCGCACATGGCATTCCATCATTTCGTTGCAATGAACAGTACATGGTATATAGTATAGCAAATGTTGTTTCATTCAAAACAGAAACTCCCGATCCTTGACAGTTTCCCAATCATAGAATCGACAGTGTAGTCATCGCAGCATCTGAAGGCAGCAGAGGGACATCCAACTTGTTGTTGTTTCATAAAATAACCGTTTATTTAATCATCGTCCTTCAGGACCTGCTGGTGGTGTCTCGGATATAAGTTGCTTATCAGACTGGAGAAGAGGATATTCAGGGTCCAGTGTTCACATTTGATAATCAATGTTTTCCACTGACACTCTAGCAAAAGCATGATGCCTTCTTGTGCCCTTGATCATTTCCCGAGCGACACATGTCATTGGCACCAGTTTCCCTCCCTTGCGTTCCCAAGCACTTGAGCAACATCCATGACATCCATCCAACAGCAACATCTCAAACCAATGCTGAAGAAAAAAAAAAAAAAAAAAAAAAAAAAAAAAAAATTACTAAACAAACTAGAG
>JAXQGS010001297.1:0-10289 GCA_037040325.1 Mucor sp. M7501 | reverse complement strand
CAGTGGTTGATGAGGAAGACCTACTGAAAATTAAGATATTTTTGACAGAACCGACCCGAAGAATGGCTACTGAGCCGTCGGTTTTGGATCCGATTGAACTGTTTCGGCAGACTCGGCTATGTTAAAGGTGATGATCTATCTAAACTTCCTTAAGCTTCCTTAAAGTACTTTTAAAGGCGCATCTAACGGTGGTAATTCTAGAAGGTGTTTTGAATAAGCTGATGGAGCAATGCTTAAAAATACGAAAAGAGGTTCTAGGCCAAAATGTCGAAATTCTGCATATCAAAGTCCCACAAAAATGATTTTAGGGATTGCGTTGTATCGAGACAATCATTTTGAATTAATATGTACCATAGAAAAAGTTTTTGATTTTAGGGTGAAAAATGCGATCGTTTGAATTTCGAGATTTTTCATGGGGGGTTACTCATGGTTTGAGAGCGATTTTTGATCATGTTTTTTTGGTCCCCAAAAAGTTAAGCAATGGTGTCAGTAAGTAAATGCTAGATCAGGACAATGATTTGGCGCTATTCTGGAAGTCTAAAACAGATTCTATCGCGAGAAAACGTGGCTCAAATGCACTGAAATTTGGCTGTGTTTTGCATACTTGTTCGTAAAAAGAGGGAATGCCATTATGCTATCTGCTCGTAAATGAGTTGTTCTCGTTGACATGGATGTGGAGCATTGTGAAAAGGTCAAATCCACAGAAATAAAGGGGTTGCAGATGATGGAGGTGAGTCGAAAGGGTTATATTGGTAGAATATTCAGTGAAGCTTAATGAGATGGACAATTGAATATCTAGAGCGTCTGGTTATTGCTTAATAAAAGTCAATGGTTACCATGTACACCACCAGACTTCTTCACGGCATTGCCTTGTATATCTTTTGGGAGATCAAGTTATACTACGACCAAAGAAAAAGCGTGCCTGGATCTACTCGCCCTAGTACTAATAAATGCTTCTAAAAGTACAATTTATTCGACATCTAAAGTCTTACTGCTACTAACTATCATATTCAAACAAATGATCAAACGCCTCTCCACACCCCTTCTCCTTGAGCCACAGCTGCAATTTGCTCAAATCATTGTGATTTGAAAACTTTCCATGGATATCAAATTTGATTTCTGTCATGCCCTCAAACAAACGCTCTGCGTCGAGTTGAGCATCATTACTGCAATCCACCGTCTGTTTCCATCGAGATGTCATTTTGCGATGACTTGGGTTAATACTTGCCCATGAAATCGTCTTGATATCATTGACAAATTGAATCACCTTTTTCTCGGGACCTTCCAGGCACATGGCACCCGGTTTACCAGGACATAGAAATCCAGTAATGTTGTATTTGGGAGCCCAATCAATGATATCCCCTCTCTGTGTATATATATGTGTGTGTACAGATGAGTAAAAAACAGATACATACAATGCTTGATCCCTTTCTATACCTTTTCTCGAGTGTAAATCATGGGGAACCAAATCCAATCTCTCAAAAATCGAACAGGACCGCCCTCTTGTAGTAATTTCGCCCTGTCACTCTCCTCTTTGGATTTCTGTAGTTTGGCAAGCGCATAGGGTTCTGCCATGCTTTGAAGTTGCTGCATTTTTTCAATGATCCATGTAGAGCGATCATCGGATGAGTCCAACTGTATCTCATTGTTCAATGTATGGACAAGCGTTTCGTGATCTTCTCTTGAAAGCCAGAGGTTGGCAGCTGACGGCAATGTTAATTGATAGTCTGTGATGGATGTGAGCGACAGCTGTCCATTGAAGGTGAGATGGATGGCGCTATCCTCATCGTCTTGCTCTTGATCCAGGAGCTCCACAGGTGCCTTGATGGTAAATGCCAGGCTGCTAGGCAATGGAGGATGGAAAGAGGCTGGCCATGTGTCTGATTCCCAGCATCCTTGCAACATGGTGTAGGCTGCTTCATCCTCATTTCGTTGAAATTCAAATTCCTTGTCAAAGTAGATGGACTGCAGCAAGTCTATCGTGTTGACCGCATCAGAGAGTAGTTGATTTGACATGGTGAATCAAGGAAAAAGCGAGAGAGAGAGAAAGGCACACACACTGTCATTTCCAATTGTGGCCCTTTCCATGTGACGTAGATGAGAAGAGGTAAATGAGAGATGAACTCAGCTGAAACTTGCATTTTCAAGAAAGAGAGAGAGCTCAAGACGCGGATAACAAGCAACACCTCTTTTTTTTTTCCTTTTCCACCCCCTTTTTTTTGTTCACGCTTTAAGCATCGACGAGGTTTTTCGACATATACTATGAGCAGTACAGGCACTCATCTTGGGAACACACCTTTGAATTTAGCAAAGCTGAGAGAGCTCTCACGCAGAGAGTTACCAGAGATTCTGGACAGGGTAAGAGAGACACACATAGTGGACGAGAGCAAAAACGCATAAACTGTTGGATTCCCTGTGTTAGGTTCGAGGAAAGAAGGGACTTGTGCTGGATCCTACGTTGACTGGACCACTCAGTTTGATAGCAGAGTTCACCTTGCTCAAGGTAAATCATGATAACAGCATCAGAGAGGGTGGGTCATGTAACAGTTGCCGTTTTGTAGGATCATGGTGTAGAAAAGATTTATCATTTGGAATCTGATACCCTCGAAACAGAATGCCCTGGATTGATTTACATTTGCAGACCCAAATTGAAATACATGCGCTACATTGCCAGTAAGTCCATGGTATCACTGCATTGCCAACACACATTCATGCTTACACACACACACACAGATCATATCAAGCATTTCTCAAATACATCCAAGATTGATTGCTGGCTGTTTTTTGTGCCTGAACGTACCATGGTGTGTGAACGAGTGTTGGAAGAGGAAGGTGTCAAGGGAGACATCACGATTGGAGATTATGCCATGGACTGGATACCGTGTGAAGATGACTTGATTTCAATGGAGTTGGATCCATCTACTTGGAAGGAAATCTACTTGGTACGTATGGGTTTTGCGAGGAATAACACACACACATGTATATTGATGTATTATCATCAGGACGGAGATCAAACATCCATTTATTATGCAGCCAAATCGTTAATGCGACTCCAGTCAATTTATGGCCTTTTTCCTCGAATTATTGGCAAAGGAGATGGTGCCAAGGTAAGTAGGCAGAGAATTTTAGACAGAGGCGACTCATCTCACATGTATACATGGATAGCAACTGGCAGACATGTTGCTGCGCATGAGAAGAGAGCAATCCGTGACAGACGAAGTTTCCAGCATCACAGCAGCCAAAACACCCTCTTTACTCAACACGGTATCAAACCACATTGATCAGTTTATCATTATCGATCGAAACGTCGATCTTGTCACACCCTTATGTACTGAACTGACGTATGAAGGCTTGATTGATGAGACGATCGGCATCAAGCATTGCTTTGTCGAGTTGGATGCCAACTTGGTGAACCCTGCTCAACCAGCAGCTGGAGCAGGAGGAGCAGCACCCAAGGGGCTCAACACACCTCAAGTATCCACACCTCCAGCAACATCCGCCAACACCACAGCACCCATGAAGAAGAAAAAGTACGTCTTGAACTCGTCTGATAAACTGTTTGGCCAGCTGAGAGATCAAAATTTTGCTGTTGTGGGTGGCATGTTGAACAAGATTGCCAAGAGGATCAATGAAAACTACGAAGTAAGCTTTGTTTCAACAAGGGCGAATCATGGGGTTACTTATAATTTTGCATAGGAGAGACACAATGCCAAAACAGTTGCCCAGATCCGAGATTTTGTTGGTCGATTAGGAGAGCTTCAGCAAGAACATCAATCCTTGAAAATTCGTATGATTTTATTCTGCTGGGTTACGTTGGGTGCACGAGATACATAGTCTGCTCACATTTTATATGATATGCACGTAGATACTGGAATTGCCGAAGAGATTATAGGACATACAGTGACAGATGAGTTTAATAAGGTATTGGAAGTGCAGCAAAGTAAGATAACAAATTGCCAGTGTTACACGCGCCACGAAATCAAAATTATTGCCTGACATTTTCTTCTTCTACTGCTATTAATAGATGTCGTTGCAGGCATTGATGGCAACAAGGAACCAGACTACATTGAAGAGATGATCAACAAACAAAAGCCGCTTGTTCAAGTACTGCGATTGTTGTGTCTCATGTCGCTGGCTCAGGGCGGCTTGAAACAAAAGCTGTTTGATCATTTTGAAAGAGAGATTGTCCAAGTAAGTCGCGCGAAAATTAATCTCTCATGAACAAAAGCCAACACCCTCAATTCCAGGCATATGGATATGAGCATATTGAAACGTTACACCGACTGGAAAAACTTGGACTTTGGACGAAAAGAACAAATTCAGCCGCTTCCCGCAGCACATTTGCACAATGTAGACGTATGTTACGTCTTATTGTTGACGATGTGGACGAGTTACATCCAAATGACATTTCGTACGTGTACTCTGGTTATGCGCCATTGAGCATTCGACTCGTTCAGTGCGCCATGCAAAAGTTGGGGCAGGGGTCTATCCAGACAACAGGAAGCAGCGCTGCTAGTCTCTTTTCGTATGTAGGCACCAGCACAGCCAACTTTATAAGAGACAATGAAAAGCTCCATCACAATACCACTGCAAACGGTGCAAACGGTGCTGCTGCTGCTGCTGCTGCTGCTGCTGCGAATGGTGGCTGGCGTGGATCGGAGGATATACTAAAATTATTACCCGGACAAGCATTTGATATCAAACAAACAGTTGAATATGGAGCTGAAACGAATGCGGCCATGGCACGAGCAAAGAGACATGGACTTCAACATGGAAAAACGACCATCATCTTCTTTTTGGGCGGTTGTACTCATACGGAAGTATCGGCTGTTCGGTTCTTGGCTCAGCATGATGAAGGTAAGTTGAAAGACACTCATCCGGGGCTTCCTTCCCCCCTCCCCCCAAAATAGTCCCGAATACAATATATTAAATTCTACATTTGGGGAAATAGGTCGAGATTACTTGGTTGCAACCACTCAAATCATCAATGGCAATAGTTTCCTGGCTCCCATTATTCAGCATAGACATGACTAGTAAAAGTAGTAGCACTCGATGCTAATAAAAGAAGAGGAGGACCCTTTATTGCACCATCATGTCAACAGAACCAACGCACGGACCTGTATGATTGGCTACATCTTATTGCTCTGTTACGACTCGTTAACTTTCAAAAGTCGGATCCTCAAGTGTGTCTGTACAAATTTTTTTATTTAATTTAGATTTTGATTACCCAGATTTTTCTCTCTTCTTTCCACATTATTACCATCATTTACACTACATGGCACCACTTGTGTTGAAAATCAAAGGCAACAAGACCTTTTCCCCATTTTCGACACTAGCTTCCGAGGACGATCTTTCAAGGGCATGGCGAGTATGCTCCAAAGTCAAAGATTCGCTTGAAAATGGCTCTCGCTTGGAAAATTTATCATGGAGACTTTGGTTTCGACAGCACCTGTTGACGGAAAAATCCAAGCAAAAGTCATTTCGAAAATTATCGCTTACTACCGCTCGAAGATTAAGTGCAAACAAAAATCTGCCGTTAAAGGAGTTGGCTGTAAAGTCTGAGGGCATCTCCACAACAACAACAACAACAATCCCACAAGATGTGTTCTCCCAGCAGCAGCAGCAGCAGCAGCAGCAGCAGCAGCAGCAGCAGCAGCAGCAGCAGCAATATCAACAACAAATGATGCAACAGGATTTACAGCAGCAACTACAGCAGCAACAGCAGCAAATGATGCAACAGCAGCAACAACAAAGTATGGCCATTCCTGTCGAAGATCAATCCTTGTTGGGCGCTAATTTCTTTGGAACAAATGCATCTACCACACCCGCAAATGTCAACACTAATTTTGCATTGCCTCAATTCACATCGGATCAAAATAATGGAGAGATTGTAGAGTTGGACGATATATTCAATGCGTTTAATGGCAACAGCTTTAATATTCCCACCTCAAATGATATGAGTATGGCTGATGGGTGGGATTTCGGCTATCCATCTCCTACCAATCCCTACTATTCACCATCTCAGCCCACAATCACTACGACCCCACCACCATTACCACCAACTTCGCAACAGCAACAACAACCACAACAGCAACAAATCACTACCAACAATAATAGTAATGCTACAAGCCCTAATTTGTTAGGAGCATTTGATAATAGCCTAGTACACCCTCAACAACAGCAGCAACCACAACCTCAACAGCAACAACCTCCAGCACAAATAATACCCCAAAACGAAGGTGATGCCATGTATGTCTCTGGATCTGCTATGCCTCCTCCTCCGGCTGCTACCCTGAGAAGCAGGATTTTAGGCACGATGCATCAGCAACAAATGCGATTCAACAGTTCCAGCCAGAGAATGAACAGCAATAATCACCAAACACCTCCCATGTCGGCTTCTTCAAGTGCATCGACCATGAATTCCGTTCAAATGGGCTCGTTGATGGATGACAGTGCGATTGGTACAAACATGTAAGTAGAGGGGATGTTTGATGTTGCGTAGTATAGTAGAGAACATTGTGGGGGTATTTAAGGTTCTGGGGGTTTTTTTTTGGCTGCTAGTATGAACCAATCTCAATGCAATAGGTATACAGAATTCTCGGATAGTCTTCAGCAAAGAAGATTCTCTGCCTCGGCTCCAAATTCACCTCCCATGCATGCTCATGGTTCGTTTGAAGCTACCAAACTCAAAAAGCCTTCCTGTATGTCTGGCAGTTTGGACAGCCAAGCAAAACCTGTGTGTACAAACTGTGGTGCTACAAGTACTCCCCTTTGGCGAAGATCAGCAGAGGATGAATTGTTATGTAATGCGTGTGGTTTATAGTAAGTGTGTCTTTTTTTATGGGGCTTATAATGGCAGGATGTTTATTTGTTTACCTTGTGTAAATTCTTAGTCAAAAATTGCATAACGCTCCCAGACCCAAGACCCTAAAGCCTCACAACGCAAGAAAGGAATCAAGAGACGACGAGGCTTCACAGCTGGTATGCTCAAATTGCTCAACAACAACAACGCCGTTATGGAGAAGAGATGATGAAGGTGCTCCACTGTGTAACGCATGTGGTTTATAGTAAGTTGATTAGCTGATGAAACAGGGCGATGGGCACAGTGAGAGATATTTACTGTTTTTTTTTATATTTTTAGTCTCAAATTGCATCATGAGCGTCGACCTTTATCTATGAAGACTGACATAATCAAAAAGAGGCAAAGATATGAGAGTAACACAACAGCAGCAAATACACAGGGTAGAAAGAGCGGTAAAAAATCAAAGGGGGATACACCTGGATCACCGGGATCACAGCCAGAAGATGCTTCCCCACCTGCCATCAATACACCTACCACATATCAACAGCCAGCAGGAATGTATTTGAACACACCTCCCCTGGGAACACCTACGTTGGGATTTCCAAATTACAATTCACCTTTCAACAACAATAATATAAATACTAATAACAACACATCGCCACAATTACAACCACAAGGAGGATACCAGCAACAGCAGCAGCTATTTAATAGTAGTCCAAGTACAGCAAGTTCGCCTTTGGATGAAATAATGACAAACAATTACCTATAGTTTTTTCCCTTTCTATTTATTACATAGCTTGCATTATCATGTAACATCTCTCACCCTGAACAATAACCAATTTCCTTGCATACTCTTTCTATACATACATATAACTTCATTCCTTCTTTTCGTCCTGGTTTTAACAACAACAAAAAAATACTTGTACTATACAACACATCTTTCATGTTGATTTAAAGAACATGCAATCAGTTCCTTTTGAATAAAACAGTAGATAACGTTAACTAAATCAGGGTCCATGTGTACACAGAACAATTTATACTTTTCTACCAATGTAACATTGCCGAATCTATTCAACGTGCTGCCAAAAATGGTAGTTTAAATCATTTCAGTGAATCATTTTGAGTCATACGTGGCATCAAGATGTTCTGTAAAAGAAGATTAGGGACTGAGAGTGTATTCATGTCGATGTATGTGGTGTCTTGTGCTTCAACGCCGACAAGATGACTCTATAGAATAGAGATATCTGAGATATTGAATAGCTTTTAAGTTTAATATTTTTCGTTGTAACAATAGATTTTTATGAATCAAATCTTTGCAGTAATAACTGCTGGACTCATATTATTATAGAGCTATCATTGGACCAAACGTAGATTCCTGTTCTTCTACTGGCTTGAATCAAGCTGCTTGTTGCATACTTCTTCTTTCACCTTTCCATAGTTCAAACTTATCATTCTTGATAATAACCATCATCGCTGCTTGTTATAGCTGGTTTATACAAAATTTAAATGCGCTACTGATGATTATTGTGCAAGTTGTATTCAGATCAACCTCTTTTTCATGTATTTTAAAGGTTTTCAAAGAAAACTATGCGATAGACTTGAGTCAATTCTACCTGTAGTATTTAACTCTTTTTATTATGTAGCTACAAAGATTACCTATTATTGTTTGAATCTTAAAGCTGTAGCTTTAGTTCTGATGAACCTACACTACCGGATAATCTTCCCTTCTAAATTTTACAAAAATTAAGCTACAAAGCTAACATTTGTTACACTAGCGCATATAAAATTATTTCCCAAGCCCTATTTCTTTATGCAGTTTAGCCTCACATAGATGTTTCCGTAATTTTATTCCAGAAAGACGGTTCTTTGCCACTGTAAACTTCAATTTTGGGGTTTAAAAAAACGACTTTATAAAAGAAGCGCCGTACTGGTTTAGGCACGGTTGTCTTATTTTATAGTAGGTCAAACAAAGGCGAGTAAGTTTTAATGCATGGAAAGAATGAATTGTTAACAGATGTATACATAATAGCTTCAAAACATTGTGTTCTGTCAGGATAGGAATAAGAAGTACTGCATAGCTGAGGCAGCTGCTCAACTAAATTGTGATTGAAGTAAATGATTGAGATATCACAAGTGGCTGCTGAAAGAAGAATAAAACCTTTGATACAATAATCTATCAAATAAGATACTCATAATATCCAGGGATTGGATAGTTCAGATCAACTTATTCGTAGAAGAGAGCTCTTCTCTTTTCTACTGTGTTGCTCAAAACCGATAAATAGATGGATAGATACCATATCTTCCATCAATACACAAGGTCAGTGAACTTCTCTGACCACCTACAACATAATACTTGTTCAACTATTAGTACATCTTATTTATCAAAGTGAAGAATTAAAGCATTTCATATTTTAGGTCAGCTGTCAAACAGTAATACATCGAGTAGAACTATTATGAAGTAGATTATCATTTTAATGAGGTTATTCTGTACACTACCGTCGTTTTTATTCTCACCTTATTACGCTATTGTACTAAATAGAAACTTTTGTAATGATCTATTCACGCGATTCATTTTTATGCTATTTCATGATTTATGGTTGTATTTATCCATACTTATTTGATTTACAACAATAATTATAAATACAGCCAGCAGTATAACTACTTATTCAGTGAAATCAAAGTAGGAAACATATGCCTTTAGCAGGTCATATTAACATTTAGTAATCTTGTAATATTACTGATACCGGTCTTCGTGGTTTTCAATCTCTGTGTTATATTCGCAGGAGGGTTAACAAAGGCGACGCGTACCATGGAAATCAGTGAAGCGGAAGTTTCCAACAAATTGCGTCTTTCGGAAACTCTTGCTTCTACTTACCAAGGCGAAAGAATGAGCAGTTCCCAAATGTTTGATGAGCTGCGGTCCATTTTTGTAATCGTTTGTTTTCGTGTATGGATCCAAGTGACAAAAGTAACATTGGTACACGGGTTGAGCGTCTATAGTAGTATAAGGACGACAATTTGTGAGAAGAGAGAAGTATTTTCTCATACTACTAAATTCATCCTGATCCTTGTCAGCATTATCAGTCCTGATTACGCACGCGTCCTGGGCCGAGAAATTGTTTTTGGCGTCAACAACAATATAGTAGTACAATTCATCATTGTTGTGGGATTGATGATACATATCGTTTTGCTCTGATTTGTTGTCATTGCTCTGCTCTGATACATCTTGATTTATTCTTGTCATTATTCTCTTGTTACAGCCAACATCATCATCAGGCTGGTATTGTTTCAATCGATTTCAAAGGTAGTCCCGAGGCATAAGCAATTTTAAAAATTCATGTGTTACGATTTTTTTTGTGATGAAATAATTTTTTATAAATTTATTTAATTCAATGTTTACAGTGGTTTCATCTCACTTGCTGTTCAGTCTTTCAGCCAATCCCATCGCTAGAATGGGCTCGACACACACAAAAATCCTAGAAAAAAA
>JAXQGS010001296.1:0-10375 GCA_037040325.1 Mucor sp. M7501 | reverse complement strand
TCTACACTTACCTCTGTTCATGGATTCTAAGTTTCAGGCAGTTTCTGCTTCAAAATCTCACATTTTTTCGAATTTAAGAGACTGGTGGAAATGGAAGTGTCTCAATTCTCTTAATTCGAATTAAGAGACTCTAAGCGGTAATTTTAGGGAACCAAACTTCGGTGGATTCAAAAGCGTCTCTTATATCGAGATTCTCTTAAATCGGGGTCTCTTAAATCGAGTGATGACTGTAGTCGAGTGATATGAAATAGATCAACCAGGTCCAAAAAGAGAGGCTGCAGAATGAATCGGAGATATGACCAATTTTGGCTGACAAAATGCATTCCTCATGGATTGATTGATATATTTGAAGCTGATTGATGAGGGAATTGAAAATGGAAGAGTGGTTTCAACTAGCCTGAATACTTGGTTATGCTTTTATATGTATTGTCAAATCCAACCTAAAACTCTGAAGATTTTAGCTAAAGACTCCCAGCAGTGCCAGCCGTCTGAACGTAGTAGGTTGGTTTTCACCGAAGCGAAGCTAGGTCAGGAAACTATCCAAAGCGCTGAAAGGCCCATATGATAACAAGGAATTTCTTGTAGCAGCTAACAAAATGGAAAGGTAAATAAGTTGTTGGAAATGATGTCTATAAACAACGCTGGACCTGGGCAAATTCAAATTGGCATTGCAACTTGTTATCAAGTTTACATCATTATTCCAATGAAGAGACAATTGAGAACTAGTTTCATTACTGCCTTGATCCACTGCCAATCACGAAATCTTATGCAATGCACATTACCAACACTTAAAGTCTATTTCTTGCTTCACTCAATCATGAGCTTGACATCAAGGTCGAATCACATGCAGCACTTTCCTTTTTCGAGTTAGAAGAGTGCTTCAGTTAGGTAGCTGAGAGCTCACAATTCCTGTTGTGCTACATCAGAGATTGAATAAAATGGACTTATTTGAAGAATATTTGAAGAAAAAGGCAGTGAAATTCAACCTGATGTTCTATTGTAGTATATGCTCGGACTACATAAAGCGATTTTTTATGATCCAATGCTTTGGATATTATTGTATAAACGGATAAAGGCCTGCTTCTCTAATTTATAAGGTCGACTAGCCTTATTTTGGGTAACATCACATTCAAAGATTGCAAAAATCAAGAATATGATACAAACTGTGTGAAAAAACTGTGAGAATCTTGACATGGCAATATACTTGATAACTCATTGAACAGATGCAGTTTATTAAGTTGCATCTACTGTATGTATTCATATACAACAACGGAGATATATTCAGCATACAGTGCGCAATACCCCACTATCTACCGAGCAAGGTATATTTAGGTTTATCGCTTCTCTATTTCTACTCTAAAAAACCATTGTTAAAGAATTTTCAAATATATGTGTAACCAATATAGGACGACGGGATCGATTTCATTTTCTTATCTATTTGCAAGAAACAATTCTCACGGTACTTGATTTAGAAAGAGGCTATTGCAAAAGTTAGAGCGTGATGTCTTTATGCGTTTTTAGCTGTAGGTCGAGCCTTTCCTCCAATAATGTCAATCGGAGCGGCGAAACATCACATGAGGATGCCTGTCAAAATCTAAGGCGAATGAGAATGATTCTTCTTATCAATGCTTATTAAGGAAATTTATTATTATACACTTTTTTGATGTAGATCTGTTGCAATATAGAAGAATGCCCAAATGGTGGTATATAGGGCTACATCTACATTTTATCAGTAGCGGAATCTGTGGGGCACTTTTCGGTAGATGATAGTATTGTATTGGGACGAAAAAGCATGTCCTTTTACCATGTCTAGTCAGCACAAACCATCCAAATGATTATATAAAAGACAGAAAAAGGTTATTACAATACATAAATCAACACTTATTATTTCCCTGGGAAAATTAGAGAGAAAATCCCACGTGATAAGATCAAGGAAACATCTTATCAGTTAACTCCTTATTATTTTCGTTACACTCCAATTTCCGTTTCCTATATAAATACTAGAATTGAAAAGGCTATTTGTTAGATCCTTCCTTCTTTCTTTCTATTTCAAAAAAACCATGGATAACATAATTTCAGAACATCCTTATGGGTCTAGCAAAAAGATTCAATTAATAAACATGACACCAATGGAATCGTTATTAAGTGCAATTGACAGCGCACATCCCATACATTTGCCCTATCCAAATAACAGCAGAAAACGTAGCAGACCATCTTCTCCTCAGCAATCCATGTCAATTGAATCCATGCTGGATTCGGATAGCGATTACATGAACCACAAGAGACATTGCTCGGCGTCTCCTGTGCTGTCTCCACCACCACAATCACCACCACTCTATTACAACCATCATCAAATGCAACAGCAGCAACAAAAACCAATGACATCCACTGTTACCTGTTATCATGCATCAGTAGCGCAGAAATCCTACGGTTCTGAAAAGCGATTTCTGTGTCCTCCACCAATTGTTATGATGTCTAATGCAAAACAAAGTCCAATCGTATCAATGTCAGTAGTATGTGAAACTGGAGATCGTCAATTGGAGCAACGTACACTGCTTGACGAAAACCTGCGAGGCAGCTTCAAATACCTCTTTGTCACAGGCACAGCAAAGGCAAAGCAATTCTGTCTTCGTGTCAATTTGAACAGCCAACAACAGCAACAGCAACAGCAGCAACAGCCTTATGCTTCGTTTTTCAGCAGCCCCATCTCCATCATTTCCAAGCCATCAAAAAAGACAGCAAAAGCTCGCAACATTTCCACCTGCTTATTTACAAATTCATACGTATCCTTATTTAATCGTATCAATTCCCAAACTGTCCGTACAAAATACATGACATCAGAGAACAAGCAATTATGTGCAAAGCATTCCTCCTGGTCCCCCTTTGAAATCATTGTTGTACGTCAACCCAATCAAGCCATTAACCCTGAAAATCACAGCGTGTCTGTTCCCATCACTTATGGCACTGAAATCATCCTCAAAGATGTGAATACTGGCGTCTCTTCTCCTCCTCTTATCATCCGCAAAGTGGATAAGGGACATGTGGTAAACAACTCGTATGGTCTCTTGAGCCAAATGCAAAAAATTGCTCTCCAATTGTCTGCTTCTGCTACCTCGTCATCAACGCCCTTGTACTTGAACGCAAATGGTCTAGCGATGAACTCTCCTGAATCTGATAATGGCAATGTCAATCACAATACCAGTGCATGGATCGATTTCATTCCATCCAAGGCCCCCTCTGCCGCTACCAACACTGAGAAGGGTGACCCCGTAGACGACTATCTCTGTTGGACTATTGTTGGTATCTCCAAGTTTGAATATAGCTTTCCAGAATCAACTCAACCACCTCAGCAACCACTCACACAACCACAACAGCCTCTTGACTATGCTACTAGACAACTGTCTCCACCCCCATCACCACCCAGATCAATTGTTCCATTCCCCGTCATCACTTCAATAGACTACGTATCTCAAACACATTCCTTGAAAGCATTTGGACAACATTTGATGCAATCACTCCCTTATTCTCGACTTTTGGAGTTCTGGCTTGGATCTCATGGACCATTACCTGTCTCCAACGATGATGGAAGCCTGACAATATCTGTGCCCGATACTCAGGAACTGCTGGTGGCAAACCACGACATGTTGATTACACGACCTGATGGCGCAAGATACTTTGAACTGCCATTGTTATTGGTGAGACATGACGGATTTGTTTATCATTCAGGCAAAACTCTTTCTTATGATATTGATGTCAACAATGAAGCTGGCAAATGGTCTGTAAATGAAGCATCGAATAGCAATTCATCCATTAGCTCATCTAGCACAGCCTAATCACACATACTTATACATTATTCCCCCCTTTCCTTTTATCCCTATGTATATGATTTCCCATTTCTCTACTGTATATGTCTTATTCTCCCTAATTTTTTTTGTTTAATTTGTTTGTGTAAATAAAAAACTAAAAAACTAACAACAAATCAACTACTGGTTAGCGATAAGCTTTTTTCTTTTTTTAACTCTCATCTGATCTTATCGCTCGGTTTCCCTTTTATTTGAGCAACCTTGCCCGGAATGGCTTCTTTTTTAGCTGTATACTCGAATAGTTACACTAAATCTTATGGTTACGGTTGTAATTACATAGGGCCATAATCGAGATGCCACTACCAATCAAATAGCAAGAGGCAATTCATTGGGGAGTCAATGAGATGAATTATACTACACCTTGTTGGCTGTCTTCCATTTAAATCGCAAGCCCTTACAAAAGAGTCTTATCTAAGCGCATTACATTGGTATTGTGTACAGATTAGATCTTGCTTTTAGAAGCACACAATGGCTGGCTTGTATTATTGGTCAGACAAGCGTGATAAACTTTACCCATGTTATATACATATGTCTTCTCAAAAGAAGAGGCAGATCGCATTCCTACACCAATAATTACTGTTTGGATAGCAGATGTATGTGTGGGCAATATTCTACAGAATAACATTTGCTAATAAACGATACACTTAAAGAGACATCTAGGACTTGAAGCCTCTTTAAATCTACAGTAGAGGCTCTTGTTGAGAGTTACATTTCATATGCTTTGATCATTTTGTATGTCAAGTGCCATCATCTTCAAATAAACAAAAAAGCATTTCATTAACTGTGCCACTATGATATCAGAAAAATACAGCATGATTAAAATTATAGGTTTTCCTTGTTTGTTTTTCTCATAACTTCAAATGTGAGGTCCATACGAGTTCATACGAGTTCATACGATGGGTTCGGGTGAGTGCTTGTATCACTCGGCTACTTCAGGCATTCGGTTTTCGTGCAAAAAGTCCCACAATAAGAGCGGTTGATGTCAGTCCACTGACTAGATTTAACTATAAGCAGGCGAAACCAAGGAATAGCACAGATCATTTGGATAAGATCATGATGAATCATGAAAACATGACATTGAGAGGGTCATTAGGAGCCCCTTTCAGCTGTAGCTACTAATTTACCCGAGATGATTCAAACTGAAATATGTCCTAGTCAACGGGAGCATGGCTTTTGCGGTATATTTTAAGGATATTATCATTACTACACCACATTTGGGTGGGAAAAGAGTTGATACATTGTATTACCGTTACGATAAAACACTCTGAAGACGGAGTTATTCTAAACAGATAAAGATAAGAGTCTCCCAATAGCTACCATTACCATACTAGCAACTCGACGCCATATCACCAAGTTGCCGCAATATGCAGATGTTTGCTTGTATGTGAGAACTTTTCAGACATTTTGTCCCTATCAATTCTTCATTGTACCCATTCAAATAAAGCCACAGTGTAACACCAAGTCAAAAGTGCTACACTCCAATTTTCCACGGCACACATCTACCTTGAATCTTTGTTTGTAATACACGCTACAATGCCATATATTATTTGCTGATTAAGGATCAAGCAAAAAACTCCGTTTGGCTAGTGTTGGACGAGACAGAGAAACCCTTTTTACTGCTGTAGTCTAAATCATTGACCCTCGTGGCAATAAAAACACATTTCAACATAAACATTATACAAAAATTATCGTTGTGTAGCCTTAGATGAATCCAATGTATGTTGACCCTTACATTCGTTTATCACACAATAGACATTGGTTGACAAATAATGCTAAAAAAAAGAGCAAACACAACAAATCCCAAGCAACGGCATCGACGCCAGCATTGATAAAGACAAAAAGTAGACATTTGCAACATGAAAACAAGTTCAATCCTGAAGTGATCGACACCTTCTGCTTTCACTGGCCCGACATGCACTCCTACGTGCTTGTTCGAGTATTAGAATCCACCATTGCCATACTACCAGTACGATCGAGGCTTGCCTTTCTGTATTTCCATCACGCTCCTTTGCCTGCACACCCCTCACCTCAAGATTTACGCAAAGCACTAAGGCCCGTCGCTGCAGCGCATGGTTCTTCTAAACGAATTCATGACATGTTTAAGAGCTGGAAGCACACATTAGCCATTGATGAGGAGAAGCTTCAAGGAGGAGAAGAAAAAGTAGACATTGGTGATGCAAATGTAGACCATGAAGAAGAAGAAGATGTATTCGCAAACAAAAGTGATAGCAATAGCAGCAGCGATGATAATAATAATACCAATACCAACAATACTTCTTCCTCGACATTCAACAAAGTGACAGAAACACCACCGTCGACGCCCAAAGTCCATTCGAGTGTTACACTCAGTGATGTCTTGTCATATGAACGAAATTTACGCAGTGGCTGGATTCATGCGCCTTGCACTGTGACAGATGACGAGAACATGTTTGATAACAATGTCATTTTAACAACAAAACATACAGAACTCAAGCTGACAGCCCGCTGTTTCTCGGAAAAGATGATGTTTATGAATCTGGTTAAATTGCAGCACAGTACACTGGATGCTGAAAACACCAACCTCGCTTCCAGTAAAGACTCTGACATCGATGACGACGACAACAGCGCTCACTTTACTACTCGTCGATTATCTTCAAAGTCGAATGCAACCACAATTGGAGCGTAAGTGGTTAGAACGCCATGTATATGATATGTAACATTAACCGCCGCTACCATAGCCGAGAAATATCAAACAGTGTTGTAGTCGAGAGCTTACAGAGAGAAACAGAGCAGAAATTGTACAACATCCAGCAACTCATTTGTAAAATAAACACTTCCAAGCAAGAGATATCCGATTATACTCGACAACTGCTAGAATTAGATCAATCGTTAGACTCCACGATGGATACCACTCTGAATATACAATTTGGCTCACTTAAGCGAGTGCTGGATTATGTGAATCATCAATTGGCTGATTCCATCACTCAATACCATGCTGATCGGTCGAGAATTGCTCAATTGCAGGAACGGGTTTCTGTGCACACGGCCTTTCTGAAAGGTGCTTCACAGCGATACGAGCAGATCAAGAAGAGAGTTCGTAGCCATGCTTGGTATCCATGGTTGTATACAGGTAATTTGAGAAAGGCATTTCCTATTGTTTTTTTAACTCAATGTGTACGCGATTATAGGGTTAGCTGGTCTAGTTTTGCTGATATCGATGGTTGCTGCATACTACTTTTATTATGTCATTTAGCATTGTCAATAAATACCGCGATGCTTTTTCATTTATTATATGAAAGATTATATCAATTTGGCTCACGATTACCTTTTTTTATGAAAGCAATCATTGTGTGCTATTCTGGTGGTCTGAAACAGCTCTGGACACGAGATCCAGATTAATTCACTACAATAATCTTTCTACAATCTTATTTACTCGCATCAGGCTGGTTAATCTTGTATCAGTAGTGCATCTAAACACATTTTCTGTGCGACCTAGATGATTGAATTTTGTTTTTATGAGGTTCTTGTAAATGTTGAATTTGACACAATCACATCTAACACGAATGAAGAAACGATGGCTCATGTGGTGAACCAGTTTTGTTGTTGTCTTTGGAGTAGTTGGTGCCTGCATTTCATCTTGTGGTGCTGCAATGAAATGAAATGCCACGGATTAACTTTTGCAAACAATCAAGCTGAGCAATCTCCATTTCAATCTAAAACATTTCGTACAGTCATCATGACATTTTTTGATGAGGTTGATGGCGGCATTGCTCTTTCAAAACGCAATAATGGTACAAAATATAGAGGAATCATGATCTGTGAGCATGTAAAACCAATATGGTAGCATAAAAAGTGCTACGTTGACTCAAGAATAAATAAAGTGGTCAATATGTAGCCACCCAAAGTGCTCATTGCACTGCCAAACCATACGGTGGTTTGTATGTCTATTTTTGTATTTAGAGGCAGTTAGATCCGCTGCCGGTTGGATGCCGTCAACAACAGAGTTGCCGAAACAGTAGAACAGACTTCAAAGCAAAGGAAAATGCCTCAAATCTGTATGGATGTATAATATTATACGTCTTACTGGAGGAAGCTTGAAGAATATCCGTGTGTTCACATTCATTTGAGCAATTGAGCCAGGATAAAAGGCACGACATTTGAAACTCGATAGTCGTTGTTTGGTAGCAGCCATGGTAGAAACTTGGTTTTTTTTTTGGGTTAAACAGAAATCAGAATAGCGTATAAATCACATTGAATCGAAAGAAACCTTTTGCTTCTCTTTTTTTCTATTATCTCTAATAACATATTCTACAAAATGAAGGCTGCTACTCTCTTTACCGGTATTTGCGCTTTGGTTGCTTCTGCTTCTGCTGCTTTGGAGATTATCATTCCCGATTCATATACTGAATGGTACACTGGATACACTGGTTTGGTTCAATGGAACAGTTCAGCATCTGAATTTGGTCTCCTTTGTAACATCCAATTGATTGATGTCAAGACAACCGAAGTTGTCTACAACCTGACCAACACTTCCATTCCCTGTTCTCTTGACAACTACACCACCCCCATCCTCCCATCTTTTGACCACCAGTTATTCACAGTTCGCATTGGCGAGACTAACAATGCTTCTTTGTGGTCCTATACTGAAAACTTTGAAATTCTTGCTCAAGAATGCCATGATGAAAACCAAGCATAAATCTCGCATTTGTACATTTTACCATACTACTACTACCGTACTCTTTAGAAATAAAATTCATAATAATTCACTCCATTTCTGACATCAAATCAATGCCCCACGCACGGCCCCCTTCTTTTTTTCTGTTACTGAAATGTCAAAATGTCTCAGGGCCATGTGTTTGCGGCAAAGATTGTGTGGTTTCAAACATGATGTGATGGTTGCTGAGGGGATTTACATTATTTTATTTCATAATAAAGCATATATTTCACAGCATTAAATAGTCGATGCTGTAGCAACAGCAGTGGCTGTGGCGTTGGCGTTGGCAGAGCCGTTGCCGATCACCTTGAATTGATTAGAGTAAGTAGCAGAGCTAATTTGAAGAAATGAGCAAGTAAGCTTTTGCAACTAGAAACATATTTGCTACTTACGTGATGCCATATAAATCGAAGATATATTCAAATGCATAGGTGCCGCCAACAAAATCTGTAGGGACCTAAGCGAAATATGATTAACAATCACTAGAAAACAATCGCCAATGATCAACAGACTTACAATCCATGCGTAGGTGCCAGTTTTGCCATTAGCTGTCAAGTTGAGGCCGATAGGTTTCATTGATGCAGGATCATCACCTTCAAGTACAGCGATGGTGAACTGCTCGTCGACGCCATTGAGCCAAGCTACATACGATAAATGTCAGTTGAAGCAGACAGAATAGCCACTGATTAATGCGACTTACTTGTGGTGACACTGCACGTATTCAGCATTAGAAAATACAATCAATTATTGAAAAGCTGACAAACAGAAACATATAAAACTTACATTGATGAGGCTGAATAAGTAGTATTTTCAAGAGGTGCAGTGACATAGAATGGGGTAGTTGAGGCATCGCCACTATTGCCATTGATAGTGTTTAAAGATTTATGCACAGAGGCAGGGAATGCTGTAGATGCAGCAACAAAAGTAGCAGCCAAGATGTAACCGAAGAATTTCATTATAAAAAGTGATTGAGAAATAGGTGAAAGAAATGGAACAAATGCTCAGATGTTGAAGGGTTTTATACCAACACTTCCTGTCCATGAATGTTTCATGTTTGGCTCACTTTGCTACTCAAAGGTGAATGTGGTCACTCACGCTACAGAATTATTTGATACAAATTCGCTATACTCTTCATCATAATTACGCTTTTACTGTATTGGTATTACTTTTATATGAGCAGAAGTGTATTTATAGGTTTATTCCTCACAATGAAGCCACCTGACATCACCTGAATGCCTTTCATCATCCATGATTTGGTCGACGATTACTATTCGCGCCATTTTACTATTTGCACCATCAACTATTACTAGTTGTACCATCTTTAATATGATTCGTTCCGCAATAAATCATTTCAATTTGACAAGGTGGGTTGGTGTGCATTGGGCAAGAGCACTGGGCAAGAATTAGACGTCTACAGTGTCTTCTGTCATTCATAAAGGTTGCCAGCAGGGCAAAACACAGCCTGGCTGGGATTGAATTTTAGAGCTGCTGCTGCCACTGGTCCTCCAGATCGTCCATCTGGACATCCGAAACCCTTTCAGGGGCAATTACACAAGATTTTTATACTCGAATAGCAGGTTTTTCTCTACTCTCTTACATGCAAAATTGAACGAGGAATCCAATGGTGTTAACTTTAAAGTGATCCTTTTACTCTGTGGAGAGCAACTGTCAAAAAATGCAAAACACGTTTTTGGAGGAAACGTCTACAAACACTATAATAAAGTGATCGAAAGACACTTTTCCATGCTCCAATGCGTTTCTACGATTGTTTTGAGCATAGAAACACCTTAGTAGAAAACTTCATTTTCGAGGTGAAAAC
>JAXQGS010001295.1:0-10675 GCA_037040325.1 Mucor sp. M7501 | reverse complement strand
CTGCTCATCCTATCTAAAATCTAATTGCATTTTCGTTTTTCTCGCAAAATTTCGCTATACTAACATGCAAGTTTCATAGCTCGAATTTCAGTTCGAAATTCAAAGAGAAATCAAAAGAGAAATCAAAAGAGAAATCAAAAGAGAAATCAAAAGAGAAATCAAAAGAGAAATCAAAAGAGAAATCAAAAGANAAGAGAAATCAAAAGAGAAATCAAAAGAGAAATCAAAAGAGAAATCAAAAGAGAAATCAAAAGAGAAATCAAAAGAGAAATCAAAAGAGAAATCAAAAGAGAAATCAAAGCCCCACTAAGAGAAAGGGAGCGAGCGATGATTCCAATTTATAGCCTCTGTTGGCATGTACAAGCCATCTTGGACCGTTTTGCAAATCTGATGACTGTGTTATGGTGCGAAAAAGACGCTCTCTTTATGCTGCTAATGTAAATATTAAGATTCAGTTTTGATCCAAGGGCATTCTTATCACTTCGGAAGAATTGGGAAGACTCCTGGATGCCAAACATCTATCATTTAGTAAACCGTGTACTCTAATTATATGTTGAATTAATAACAGGAACCTGAATGTAATTATCTAGCTGCCGAGATTGTTACGCTGCTTAATACCACCAGACCATATACTCTGCCTACCAACACACAGAGTTTCTGTGGCCACTTATCTCTTGCGTATTTTGCGTTTACAAATGACTTCTTCAACATAGCTTCGAGAATGAAGACAAAAATGTCCTGTCAACAGTTATTGAAAGCTGTGCAACCAATGTATTCCTGCAAATGTGACCATACACAACATTGTACATATCGCTACTAGATCGTCGTATTCAGGCACATTAACAGCTCATAAGTTGCCTGGCATCAACAAGACATGATTGAATTTTGTGTCGCTTAATCCTGTATAGTAATACGATTCATGTTGTTCACAATTCGCTATATTAGAGCGTTACTGCTTATGTAGCCTGCCATCTCGATGCAACTCGCTCATGCTTTTACCAGAGTCTACTTGTGGCTTTGTAATATCATTACTGTATAGCTATTGCAGGAACAAGGTACAATGATCCTTTCATAACAGGTTGAGGAGTTACTCTCATTTCTCTCCTAAAAGTGTGGAAATTCGATCTCGTGACAATTTGGATGAAGCAGCCTTTGTTTTCTCACTCAAGTAGAAGGACTTGTTTTATTTCACATTTGCTTTATTGTAATATTATTGGTATGAATAAGGTATTTAAGAAGAGATAATGTTGCCGGTCGATTTGGATGGCACAATGGACATTCTCTTACGCCCATGTGTCGTCTTTCCTTTGTCAGCCTTGGGAATAATTGTCTCTGGGACACCCAATTCAATGGCATGTTGAATGGCAAGGTTCAGTCGCTGAATAAAACAGTGTGAGTGGCTTCATCAAATCATCAAGTCTCGATACTCACTGTGGCAAGTCTATATTCAAAATCATAGCCAGAAAAGGCCAATGTGGATTCCCAGAGTGCTCTTGCTCGCTTGTATTCCTCTGTGCCCCAGCAAATGTTACCAGATTCCCTATGATTTGTCATTAGGATCCCATCTCGTTGATACACACACACACACACGCAGCCCTGCTTACCAGTAGGCGAATGGAACCACCCAGTTTGTATGCTTGAACTTGTCCTTGTTATCAATGATCCAGTTGAGATGCACAATGCCCTCTGTAAATTTGTTGAGCGCATTCAGCACTGCTGCCTTCATCAAGAGAAGGGTGCCGCGCTGGTCGTAGTAGTCGGGTGCAGATGTAGCTGGCACCAGTTCCACTGTGCGAATATCGTACTCCAATTTCTCTCTCTCGTAGATGGACTCCAATGTTGTCTCGATGATCTCCAAGCACTGCTCCAATGCACTGGGTGCCATGCAAGGGAACGCATTCCAAGTGTACAAAATCTCCAGTGCTGGCAAGCTGAAATCCAGGTCTTGGTACCCGCTAATCTCGAAAAAGGCGACTCGGTTCATCACATACAACTCTGGCTGCGACTTTCTCTTTTTGTCCACGAGTCCTGGTGCTTCAGCGAAAGCCAGGATGGCCTCGGTGCGGTTGCCAAGCATCTCCATACAGGCGCCGTAAAAGTACTTTAAAAAGGCAGGTGAGTTGTACTTTGACTGCAGCTCCAAAGCACGGACAGCAGCACTGGCCCAGTCCAAACCCATGGCCGAGTTGAAGGCAATCTCGAATGTAGCCAGATGGCCAATGGTGGTTTCAGCCCAATCGCCTTGACTCACTTCAAAGGTGTAGACGAACGACTGTGTAGAGAGTGGCAGATTGCGTGCTAGTCTGGATACTCTGCCAGCAAAGAACAAAAAGAAGGCAGAGTTGGGATAGCTTTGCTGAGCGTCCAGCAGGCATTCAATGGCAGGCTGTATCAGCTCTCTGGTGAGCACCTGAGGAGCGTACGATGTCAAGATGACATAGTAGGACAGCAGCCTGCAGAGCACAGCATAGTCAGTACATACAGTGTAATTCCCCTAGTTGCAACTTACATTAACGAGGCGAGTGGTGATCGGATGCGCTTTCCTTCCAGACACAGCTTTAGCAATGCAAAACCGAGGTGTTTGTCTGCTGTCCAACCAAAGGCAGATACAATCTTCAGAATCTTGGGCGGCAAGGACGAGAGCAACAGATGAACAGAGCCAATGCCGAACTGTATGGCTGAAATGGTGTCCTGATCCATGTACTTGTTAAAGTTCTGGCCCATGCGTTTGTACTCTTGCCAAACAAGACTGTAGCTGTTGTAGGCTCTGCGCAGGTTCAATCCAGCCTTGAGGTATCCGACAACCGTTTCCATGGAGAGGTATATGATGGCCATCAACAGGCCACACTCTGCTTTGATGACATGAGCACGGAGAGCACCGTTGGGCATGAATTGTAAATCTTGCAGTTCGTACTTGCTCAAGGCACGCGTGTTGGTGGGGAGATGTGTCGAGTTGGATCCCATCAAGTTGGTAATATAGTGCGATACTGTGTCTTTGAGTGGCTTTTTGGCCGAGGCGGCTTCAATTTGAGCATTGGCAAACAAGTAGGTCTCTGTCAGGTTGGCGAGAGCTGATTCAACGTCTTTGGGATTGTAAGACTATGTAGATATCGTATGAATACAAACATGCTTTGAACGTTTACAGGCTGCTTTTACTTACCGAAATAGCTGGTATGAACAATTACATGGTAGGAGCTGGGTGAGTGTGTGGCTGCATTTCCTGCTGTGCTTGCCCTGACTTACCTTTGATGAAGGCCATGGAGCCAAGACCGAGTGCATACAGAGGATCCCTAATCATACCATCCGTCAGTCGCTGCTCTACACTTGCTTCTCTCCATATCACACCTACTCTTTGGCTCTCTTTTCGAAAATGGCTCGTGCCTCTGAGAATTTGTTGTTGAAAAAGCAGTTCATGCCATTCAGCATGTCCTCGTCTAAAATCACTCAATGTCAATGTCCTGCTGTTATGTGTGTCGCCCATCCATACTTACCAAACTTTTCCTGTGCTCTGGGCGTCAAGTGATTGGGTCTGACTGTGCTGAAGTCAATGTTGGAAAGGGGAATCACATTGGAAGCGGCAGCAGCTGGTGCAGCAGCAGTAGTGGTGGTGGTATCGGCATTGTTGGTTGATGTTGGCATCTGCGCACTCTCTGATCTGGTAGGCTGCAAATCATCATCATTGTCGTCAGCATGATCGCCTAGTTCAGCAGATAGCATGGATGGCGGAGCGATGCCAGGCGTAGGAGGAGTAACAAAATCAGCCATGTTTTGGCCAGCAGGCACATCAATCGAGTTGCGGATTTGCTCAAAATGGGTGGCAATCTTGAGGTCAGACACTGTGGAAGCTTGTGGACGAGGCGAGCTAGGCTCACTGATAGCATGGATATCCTCCTCCCCTCTGTTCTCAGTGTCGTTGTCGTTCAATGGGATGTCAATGTCTGCCTTGTCCTCTTCCTTCTCTTTGCTGGTCGGGGATGACTCTTCCGTGTTGCTAATTAAGCTGGATCCTAATTTGCTGATTTCCACCTCAGGGATTGTATCCAGTACCTTATCCACTACGTCCTGCTGCACTTGGTGATCCTCGTCCTTGAAAACCAAAGGCGCTTGCTTGGGGAGGTTGGCCAGCACTGTCCCTTGCAGGGCAGTAATCACGTTGGTCAAGTCTTGCGCCGTCTTTTCATTGGTGTCATCAATGGCATCCGAGAATTCGTCTTGTTGGCTGACTGATAGAGTAGCAGCTTCATCTGGGTGTTTGATTTCCTCGACTGCATCGACGCCTGGGTCACTCACAGCGGTGTCCTTGGCTGTTTCAGTGCTGCTTGGTGCTGGTGGCTCGACAGATGGTGGATCCACGGCTTGGGGTTGCTTGGTATCAATGTCACTCATGTAATCAGAAGCGCCTTTATGCTGGGAAAAGAAAAAGAGAAAAAGAGAGGGAAAAAAAGTAGGCCGAGGTAAGCACTCGACACCTTTTTTGTACTGCCTAGTTGATTGGATACGCTGGTTGTATCACAATCATTGACTGTATAAAATAACAAAAAGAGAAGCTCTTTAGGTAAAAGAGTGCCCTTTTAAAGCGGATACCTTGAATTCACTCCCGCCTTATTGATCTCAAACATGCAAATAACATCTCAACCCGTTGTCATTGCAGTAAAGAATGGCCCTGCTCTTTCTCTCTCTCTTTCCTCGAGATTAAAGTTAATGTGATACACAAATAAACAGAATAAACAGTTTTATGATATGATGATTCTTTTGAACCGACATCATGTAGATTGAATGTGTGTCTGTCTATAGTATAGTATCTAACAAATCCTAGCTAGTAGTAGCTCTTCTCTCCAAGCAGGCAAATGTGCCATACAGCCACATGCATCCGGGCCTTGTATATTTACAGCATCTCTCATGCTTCGTGAGAATATAGGATGCTGTATTCTTGAATAGTGAATCAGATGTTACACTATATATTATTGCAGTAACCTTGAGTTGTGCATAATAGTATCATCTAGCAGTAGAGCAAAGAACAAAGCTTTTGGCAAATCTCTGGAGGGTGGTTGCCGTGATGAATTTATATCCACGCATCTCTGCTATAACTGTGTTGTGTACACAAACCTTGAAGCTGTGTTTCATACTGGTTAGCTTGATACATTCGCTCAAAAAGTGGCTATATCAACTAGTCAAGCTTTACAACCCGCAAAATAGTAAAAGCACGATGAACCGTGTTATTACTGCTGTTAGCTAAGGATTGCAAGCCGTCGCATTACCACCATCTGCTAAGTATAAGTCAATGTTCATCTCTTTAATAGATAGTATCATTTGAACCTGTATCAATAGACATTATACCGAGAAAACCATGCTAAAAGCGTCTTCACTCGACTCTCTTTCTGACAGCTATTCATGGATTCCTTCAAAACGCTTTTAGCTATTGTAGTAAATGAATGCTTCAATCTAGAGGATCACCTAGAATTCTAGGCTTGGACCCCTATAACATTACACATATCATTGTAATATTCACTGAATGATACGTTGGCATGATACTGGCATCATAATCAAATCACACAAAATTATGCCACAACAAAAACATCCAAATGTCTACATTTTCATGTTTTGGGTGTATATGGGAGCTATTTCTGGGCTTGAGAAAGACATCAAACAAGCGCTGCAGAGTAGTCGATTTGATCTGCTATCTAATGATTTGCGACACTTCTGGGAACTTTTTTTCCACCTCAAGATTTCACGATTTTGGCCCTGTATTAGCAGAGGGAAAATCACAGATCAGACAAATGTCAACTTTTCATCCCAAAAACAAGGCCTTTTCCTAAGGTACATATCAGATAAAATCGTAGCAGAAGCTCGTCTTTATCTAATGAAAACGTTTATTTGGGCCATGCAAGCCAACTTTTTCGACTTTATGCCCAAAAGCTGAAAAAGCACTTTATTGATATTATCTATACAAATTCCAGCGACATTGCAAAAACAAAAAATGGCATTGAATAGAGCACATTCGACTGTATGTAATTTGGTACAACACCTACTAACGCTGAGTATCCTCATTAGGACGTAAAAATTCTTTAACGATCATAAAATTTCCAAAAATGTTGATTTCGAACAAAATTGATCTAGATGGGCAACCATAGTTTAAGCACAGAAATCGTACAGAAATTGCTTCTCTAGGATATGTTTTCGTGGATTAGGCGAAATGAAGGCCAATTGGCAAGCAAACTTTTGTATTTCAGGTAGTATGTATCGTATCTCAAGTGCCAAGCCAACAGCTCCTAAAACAAGCAATGATTGTAAGTCAAAAACTAAAGGCATCGAATGATGGTAAATGTTTTAGCATTTATTGCTTCCATGTTGAGAAAATGTCTAAAGCTCTTCAATCAAGAGGCACCGATTTATTAATTTATACTAGTAAAAGTCATTGGATTACTATGTAAATGTTGAGAGTAGGTTTAGGAAAGGTTGCTGGGCGTACTTTGGTTGATGATGGCTGATTTTATAGTTGTTATGATTGATCAAAAAAGTGAAGGTGGATATAATAATTATTGTGCGATAAAGAAAAGATCGACTTCCTGAAGCTTTACTGGGTTCTACTAGATTGTAAAACCTAGTTGTTGTTGACAGCTTTCTAGAGAAGCAAAAACCCCTCCAACGTCGTTTTGGTTTCTCGGCTATTGTCAAGATTTTCTAGCAGCTTGAATGTCTTAATTTTGCCAAAGAGGTTGATGTCCCTCGATATGCGTATCATCTGGTAAATAGTACAATTGAATCCTGATCGAAAGATTTAAAAACCAATAAGACAAGTGTTGAATACATAAGATATGGCTATTGTAAATGTAATACTTACCAGAAACAACAAGGCCAAACACACGTGGGTAGAAGCTGGCAGTTGGAAAGCGGCTAGCCATCAACTTCATTTCAATAACTAGCTTCTCAGTATCGTCGATATTGCTGCCAGGCTTCTTTACGTCGACAGCGAGGAAATCCAATCCGAGGTCACCAGCAACAGCCGAGTATTTGCAGTCTGGCTTAAAAGCCGAGGATCCCAGCAGGCTAGTGCCATTACTGTAATATTCTTGTTAGTTTGAGCTCAAAAGCGATTGTTTGAATTTTATATACATCTATATACTACGTTGATCCAATAATATCAAAAACGTCAACTTACCCATCTTTTTTTCAAATTGCCTCCAAAGGGAAACACAGCATTCAAAAATGGATCGAGGGCTACCTCAATGAAGAGACCCTTGTCCATTTTCTCCCAGCTCATATCCTCGTAATAATTGCTCAGCCTACAGTGCAGAAAGGGTTTTGTAAGTTACATGATAGAAATGATCTATTTATATTTATCTAAGTAATCACTTACAAAGAGAACAAGACAGACGCTGTGGGATTTCTCAAATCCTTCGTAAGGTGCGCGAGCACAGACAACTTTGCTTCATCTTTTCTTGGAGGGCTCGCTGCCATGTCCTATGCACAAACCTATTTAGCAACCTACTCACAGTTTGCTCCCCGATGATCTCACCTTAGACACCTCCTTTACAAGTTTGATGTCTGTTGAAGACATCAAATTCTTCTTCTTTCCAATGTTTAAGATCTCCATCGAGTTGAATCGACGGAGATCGCGGTTGCCGCCATTTACAAAGTAAATGTCTTGCGCGGCCAGAATCTCTGAAACTGTCATTGCACTGGCAGATCCCATCTTGCTGGTACTCTTAGCTTTTACTTCATTGCACACAGCAGCAACGTCGACGCCATTGAAATACGTTGGTGGCATAGGAGGCTACAATACCCAATTAATATAAATTTTGTTTTGTATATAAAAACCACTTACTTGGGGAGCAGCCACAGGTAGAGCAGCAGATGCTGCGTGGGTGGTTACAAACTCTTTTAAAGCCACTTTCTTTGGGCACATTCGCAAAGCATGGCCTTTCGTGCTCTGAAAGACACCAGTCTCTTCGACATTCTGTTCAATTGCATTATTACAAGATTGAATTTGTTGCAAGTTTTCGTTTATATGGCGCCTACCTTCTCGATCCTTTGACATATTTCTGACACGAGGCTTCTCAATTGACGGCGGTTGCCATCTCTTGTCTAAAAACATAATTGTCAGTACAAATCACTTTGTTGACACGTAGATTCGCCTAATAATACCATTGGCGTTGGACTCAAGTGGAACAGCCTTGCTTTCCACATGTCAAGGAACTCTCTGTCGCCAATTCTCTCTTTATGCCAATCTTGGAATTGCTTTTTCTTGGTAGAAAAAAAAACGTAGAGCGAAGCTTTTCATCAAGAGCTTGGACTTGAGCTTTACATTCGTAAATGGGGTATTTAAAGAAAAAAATGATAAAATGAAA
The DNA here is from genome assembly GCA_037040325.1 of Mucor sp. M7501. Taxonomy (NCBI): domain Eukaryota; kingdom Fungi; phylum Mucoromycota; class Mucoromycetes; order Mucorales; family Mucoraceae; genus Mucor; species Mucor sp. M7501. The sequence goes on along the minus strand of JAXQGS010001295.1, from coordinate 2,327 downwards.
AAGAGTATACAAGAGAAAATGCGCACGAGAAATGCTCTTTAAATCAGGCACGCTAATGAAATCGGTTTAAATCGACGGAGATTTGAGGGAGGAGTGGCCCCTCCTCCAACATTATTCGAGTGTATACAATTTGAGGATTGATACGAGGATTAGGATCAGCGTCATCTATTATTCGAATTATACATCATTGTTGGCACTCACAAGACGATAAAAGCCAAACAACGTCATGATATCATTTGTAGAAAGGTGAGGGATACAGAGAGCATTGCTGATTGTCAAGTTCATTGACCCATTGGATTGTCAAGATGTAATGCAAAAATGTGCTCATGAGCAAATCCAAAAGCGTTCTCACGAGCACATCGACCGACTTATAGTAGATCTTGCCCTTACAATAAAACAAGTAATGAGGTAAATCAATCTGTAAGTTAAAAGATAAAGAATAGTTATGAGACTATTAGGATATTTATAAGGACGATGGGTATTTATAATGACGATGGATAATTATAATGAAAAAGCAATGTACAAGAATGATAGTAGGGGTATTGAAAAAACTTCCTACTGAAGAACTGCACTAAACTCTACTGACTCTCAAGACCTCCTGATTCATGAGATCTTTCAACAGAAAAAAGCCTTTCAAAGATTTTTGCAACTCTTGCATGCCTTGAAGACCTGAAGGAAGTTTGAATGTATCAATCTTGCTGAAAAGACACAGTTGATCCGTGATTCGAATCAACTGGTACACGCGTCAATCAAAGCCTAATTGAGAAAATAGGAAACCAATAAGCTACATGTTGAATAGATACGATATGGTTATTGTAAATGTAATACTTACTGGAGACAGCAACACCAAACACACATGGGTAAGTGCTGGCTGTTGGGAAGCGTCTTGACATCAACTCCATCTCAATTGCCAGCTTCTCTGTGTCGTCATGGGTTATCCCAGGCTTCTTAACCTCAACAGCGAGGAACTCCAGCGAAACCTCACCAGCAATAGCTGTATATCTTCTGTCCGGCTTAAATGCCGACGAGCCATTCAAACTTGTGCCATTGCTATAAAAACCTTGTTAGTTCGAGCTCAAACAAAGGTCGTTTTAAATTGTATCCATCTAATCACATTGATCCAGTAATATCAAGGATGCCAACTTACCCATGCTTCGTCAAGTCGCCACCAAATGGGAATACAGCATTCAAGAATGGATCCAGGGCGACTTCCATAAATAGGCCCTCGTCCATTTTCTCCCAGTTCATTTGATCATGGTAATTGGCAAGCCTACAGTGCACGAACGTTTTAGTAAGTTATATAATAAAATTGAGCCATTCGCATTTGGTCAAGAAGCCACTTACAGCGAAAACAAGACAGTTGCCGTTGGATTTTGCAAATCTCCCATGAGATGCGTGAGCACATGAAGCTTAGCTTGCTCTTTTGTTGGAGGTGCCGCCTCCAAACTCTATAAAGAATCCCATTTAGCAAACTACTCACTGTTTGCTCCCCAATGATCTTACCTGGAACACATCTTTAACAAGCTTGATGTCTGTTGAAGACATCAGAGTTATCTCCTCTTCTCTTTTTAAAATTTCCAGGTCTTTAATCTGTTGAAGATCTTTTTTGGCCGCATTCACGAAATAAATGTTGTGCATAGCCAGCTTTTCTCTCTTGGACAACACTTTTCCGCTTCTTGCCTTCTCTTGAACCTTCGCTTTGAACGCTTCACAAGGAACAGCAATATCAATTCCATTGTGGATTAGAGATGTTGGTCGAACAGAATCCTACGTTACCCAATTAATATAAGTTATGTTTTGTATGTAGAAACTACTTACACTGGGAGCAACAGGAGGCCGAGCAGTAGATGCAGCGTTGGCTGTGGTAACGTACTCCTCCAATGCAACCTTTCTTGGTTGTCTTCTCAATGCATGTTTTTTTTTTCTTTTTCGAGAGCCTCGGTCTCTTCTACCGTCTGTTTAATTGCATTACAACGGGTTAAAATATATTGCAAGCAGCTGTGGTTTATGTAGAACCTACTCTGTTAATGCTTTCGCAAATCTGCGACACGACGCGGTTGAGATCACGGTGATTGTCACCTCTTGCCTAAAGGTATGGCTGTCAGTACAAATTATCTTATTAAAACCTAGGTTTGCCTGATAGTACTTCTTCTGACGCGGTTTGATACTTCAAGTATCTATATTGCCAGAGTGATTTGAAAGCTCTTCTTGAAATGCTTTCTTGATGCCATTCTTTGAATTGATCCTTTTTTGAGGTGAAAAAAACCAGAAGCGAAGCTTTTCATCAAGAGCTTGGACTTGAGCTTTACATTCGTAAATGGGGTTAT
>JAXQGS010001294.1:0-10404 GCA_037040325.1 Mucor sp. M7501 | reverse complement strand
AGCTTGCTTTGTTCCACTTGGTTAAACGTTCCAATTTAATGTACGCAATTTCCCCTGCTTAAAAATCACACCTACGATCCTCATGATTGTAATAGCTCAATAGTCGTGTAGTGTTGAATACAGATGTGCGATGGTGGTGGAGGTTGGTGTTACTTACTATCTAATATAAGTACGGTAGATATTATTGAACAAGTAGTATTAGGATTATTAAGTGGCTTATTGAAGGTGTGAAGTAGTAAATGACAGATATTTTCACTCTTTATCAAGTACCTCCCAAACAAGCACACACGAAAACCTTATTGCTGATTTGTCTGAAAACTCAGCCAGCTATGCAGCAACGCAAATGGAATCGGCCTACCTAGGAACCATCAAGCAATACTTTGGAAGAAAATTCAGGGAAGCCATCAATTACAAAGTGGACATTAAGAATTTGGAGCGACAACTACGCGGGGAAATGGTTGGCAGGACAACCCGCCAAAAGAAGGCAATGGTCTCACAACTTTTAAGACAGCCATTGAAGCAATTCAAGGAAGCTCTGGAGAACGCTATTGTCAATCATGATGGCGAAATTCTTGCCAATGTTGCACAAGACAACATCTTTGCACGCCATTGGGATTCACTTACAATTTTAATCAATTGTTATCCGCCAAGCAAGCAATTTGTGCATGGAAACCTGTATGCCGACTGCCGTTGGCGCGAACCCGACCATCTCTACGCATTCTACTCCCTGGCTGGGTTTGCGGAAGGAACACATGGGATTGCTGGCAGAGAAGGAACGAGCTTGATCCAAAGCTTTCCTTTGCGGTCATCACTGGTTCCCCATTTTGTTCAGCTGAAGACAAGCATATTGAACAAGCAACTAATCATAATATGAATCAGCACTTATCCATATACTTCTTCTACATTGGCTATACTTTATTATATACTGTACTATCATCAAGAATATCTGAAGACATAGTACTGCTGTAGTTGGTACACGTCGGTACAAAACGAGATCACATTATTTATTAGGTTGCAACGATACCCCATCTTTGCTCTACAGCTTGATTCCTTTACATGTAATAACATGCATATCGGTATGATTTATCCTCACTACCTACAAACCTATTTGTAACAATTTAATTAAAACGATGGGAAAGAATCGTGAGACGTTTACATCTCACAAAATGCAAAAAAAAAGTTGAGGCTACCAGGGGTCGAACCTGGAATCTCCTGATTCGTAGTCAGACGCCTTATCCATTGGGCCATAGCCCCTCAACTTATTTTTAATATCTGCAATAATAACATAGCCACAAAAATATTGTTTTTTGAAAACATGAAAACGTCTAATGGTATAAATTGAATGTATAGGTATGGCTTACATTCGATTGACGATATTAATGAAAAGCAACTTTTTTGTTGTCTCATTTTCTTTATAAATTATAGTTAATTTGTGGTTCTCTGCTTTCGGGAACAGGAAGTCTTGTGCTTATCATGATAAATGACCTATATACGATTTATGATGTGATGCTTTCACTTTTGATAATATTCTATATTGAATCAAGTTGATTCTTAAAGATTGATTCTTCTTCTGAGCTTGTTTGCAGGTTGAACTGAAAAATGAAAAGCTTTTTCAAAGTAATAGAGCCTTTTATTTTTATATGAAGTAAATGCAACCAAGCTACATTGTAATGTTGCTCAAAAATCAATATGATAGTAGTCATTCTCATCTCATTGGTTTCCCGGAATGTCTCGAGGCTTGATATCATAATGAAGCTTCATTTCATCTTTAACCAATATTTTTAATCGTTTCGACACTTTCTGAATCAAAGTCAAGTATTTTTTTTTGCTATCATAAGCTTGACTTGGAGCTTGATCTCTTGCATTGTGAGCAGTTAAAATGAGATGTCACTCTTACATTTTAATAAAATAGCTGCTCTGCTTTTAAGCAATATCAAGAACAGCTCTCAAAGACCTTGATCAAGTCAATCCATCGCTTTCTACCAATCTGCTCACAACAAGATTCACTAAATTCAACCTTGATTCATGTCAAATGCATTGCCCTGCTCTCCCCCAGTCACAGGGATTTCCAAATCCTGGGGAATTACATAGGCATAGACATACCCTGATTGTTTCCATCCAACCTTCTTTTTCACTTCATTTATTATCATGTCTTCTAGTGTTGGTCCCGATTGTACCGAACTCAAGCAAAAATACGACAACTGCTTCAACAAATGGTACTCTGAAAAGTTTTTAAAAGGTGATACCACACCTGAATGTGAAGAGCTCTTTAAAGATTACAGAGCATGTGTCATGGTAAGTTATTGACAGCTAGTTGTTTGGATGCCTGCCACTTACCAGTTCTTTGTTGCTGCTACTAGTCTACCTTGAAGGAAAAAGGCATTGACAAGTTACTAGATGATTCTCGCAAAGAAGCACCTTTCCCTTCAACTGATCAAAAGCAAGAGAATACAGAAAAGACTGCATAATACTATAGCAACATTTAGACTCTTTTTTTTTCTTTCTTTCCTATTCTAATGTACACTCTTTTCTCTCCATCATTGCATCCATAAACACGCTATATACAAACTGCAATTGCCAATAAACATCTGGTTAAAACAGAGGATTCATGTCAACATTTTGAAAGCATACACATCTCTCTTCTTGTCTTTCATGTGACTGGTCGGATAGCATTATTGCTCAAAAAGACCAGCGTTGAAAATTTGTTTGAATTCAACCTCTTTCTCCCTTAAAACATCATGGCTTCCATCATCAATTCACTTGCTGTGCCTTCCAGCTATCGTGATCAATTATATCAAGTATGTTTGCGCTTTTGAAGCGAGTGATTTCCACTAACGCGCGTCCATGTAGGGATCCTCAAATCAACTCACGGACGATCTATCAACCACAGCCACTCTTTATGTTGGTAACCTATCCTTTTTCACAACCGAAGAACAAATCTACGAACTGTTTGGAAAATGTGGAGAGATCAAGCGTATCATCATGGGCCTTGATCGCAATCAAAAGACACCTTGTGGATTTTGTTTTGTAGAGTAAATATACCAAGCGGATCCTGTCAATCCACGTTGCTCACACCTTTGTCTTTATAGATACTACCATCGTTCCGACGCACTTGACTGTATGAAATATACCAATGGCACCAAGTTGGATGAACGTGTTATTCGTTGTGATTTAGATCCTGGATTCAAAGAAGGCAGACAATTTGGTCGCGGCAAGAGTGGTGGACAAGTGAGAGATGAATACCGCACAGAATACGATGTTGGTAGAGGTGGTTGGGGTCATCGCATGCGTCTACAACTTGAACAGGACCGTGAGCGCAACATCAAGGAGAACTATGAAGCCATCAAAGATATCCCTCAAGGTGCTGAAGAATACAAGAGTAGAGCTGCTACAGGTGGACACAGCGCAAAACGTAGATATGAGGACAATGAAGAGGAATCTCGCAAACGTCAAAAGGAACAGGTACGTGCACATGCCATTGATTTCAATATGTACAAAGGTATTTATTATATATCGCATATATAGAATCCACGTTTCAGAGAGAATGAAGACGAGGACGAAGAGTAATGTAAATCAAAATAAATCACATACACACACACATACGCACCATTCAATCAAAACTGTGATGAGATGTAAAGGGAGGAGGACTGAGATGATGGTTGGATTGGGATGCTTTGGGACGCAATGGTTTGACCAGTTGAGCCAAGGGCTGCAAGGACACTTTTTTAACAAACTGTGAAAGCAGATTGGACGTCTGTTTGGTTGTCAAGAGATCTTCAAAATAGGGCGCTTTGTCTGAATTGGGGCCAGTGTGGATCATGGACGGTTTGTCATGCAAGGAGCCCAAAGATTTTGTTCGTCTCAATGAAGAGGCAGCAGTTGTTGTACTCACAAGTGAGCCTGTTTCCCTATTCAAATGTGAAGCTAGATGATCTCTTACATCTTATGAAAAAAAATTTAATTCTACTTTTTCTTATACACCTCTTGCAACTATCTAACCTTGTGAAAACATGGGATGATAGTCCTTGGGATAACCGTATTGCTGGTCATTGTTCTTTGCTGGCCACCTGTAAAAGTTGCTTGAATGCCGCTTTTTATCAAACGCATTGGCCAGCTGTATCTTCCAATGCGTATTCTCCTGGAACCGATTGTTGGTAATGTCTTCATCCACACACAGCACATTCTTCTTGGTTTTTGATTTGGTGGTGGTGGTGGAGGTGCTTGGTTTGCGTGTGGCCATCTTTTTGGTGGTTCTCAAACTGTGTGGTGGTGGTTGCGCATCTTGCACTAACGGTGATGACGATTCAGACGCTTGATGCGCATGTGCTGATTTCGCCATTTGGTCAAATGCGGTCAAGAGTCCAATTTGTTGCAGCTGAATCGTATCGCCTTCCAACACGGGCTTGATGCGACGCACATGTTCGTGAAAGTTGAGCTTGATGTTGGCATGCACGTCTGTCATGTACTTGAGCCCGTTGCCTGGATACTGCAGGGTCCAGTCAATCTTTTCGCTGGCATACAGCGTCGAATCACTTGCTAGCAGCCGCAGCCCTCTCAGCTTTGAAAAGTCTCTGTTGGACAGGCTGGCGTCGTGTCGGTAGGGTCGACATGTCAGTACCATTTTATGTGTTTCGACGAAATCGGGTTCCTGTGACATGCGATCATTGATGTGCCACGCATGTGCCTTGTCATCCTGCTGTTGTGCAGCGGAGGAGGAGGAGGAGCTGTTGCTTTTTGACTTTGCGGGCGATCGAGATTTGCAGGCAGGATAAATGTACACTTGGTCTGAGCCTTTGATCGTCAGAGAGCGGTGTTCCACTGGGTCCATGGTGCTGCTGGGCCCTTGCGCTGCGGTGGGTGACCATGTCAAACGCCATAAATACTGCGTCTCGGGCGATTTGTTGAGCTCGGATGGGTCAGCACTGATGGCACGCACCAGATAATCCAGCTTTTCTCCTGGAAAGATGGGGTCTGGCTGGTTGGCAGCTCCAGGACCCCAGCACAGGTAGCTGTGCGTCGAGACGTTGTATATTTTGATGGGATGGTAGGCGGGAATCTGAACGAATTTAGCGTGGATGATTCGACTGATGGCTTGCTGTGATTCCGTATCCAGAAATTCATGCAAAGGCGTCAATTCCAGCCGGGAAATGACAGTGCCGTCTGTCAGCAATTGATCCACATGGAAGGCTGTCATGTTGGGCACAGCTGTCGTCGTCGTCGTCGTCGTCGTCGAGTACTTGTCTCGTATCAGTCCCAGATGCTTGTAGAATGCGTGCATGCTGTCAGCAGGGTTGGCAAACGTGTAGGTTTGCTTGTAATGTCGCTTGTATCCCAGCACGAGTTTTCGGGGCCAAAAGTAGCCAAAGGTGTCCCATAAATCCCTCAGCTGAATCCACTGTATGGTGGCATCGGGTTCAGCCAGCACTTGCTGCAGTTTGAGCGACAGCGCTCGTGTGGGCCGCTCAACATTGTCTACCTTGATGGACGCATGTTTTCTGAGCTGCAGCGAGTGCAGGGTGTTTTGGTTGTTGAGCATGTCGTTGGCAGCGTGGAAGATATTAAAGTAGTCTGACATGATTTTCATCATGGCATCGTCGTTGAGGTGTGTGATGGCGCCGCAGTCCACCAGGTTCTCTGCCCAGGCCCATTCGGTGATGAGCTCTGTCGTCAGCGCTTGCTGTGCTGGCAGCGGTTGGTCAGGATGAATGTAGATGGTGGGTTTCTGATTTAGAACAAAGCACGGCTGTTGAGCCAGTGTTCCGTCAGGGCAAATGCCGCTTCTCCAATCACTGAGTCGAACGAGTAACTGATCTGTTTGGTCTCCAGACAATACATGGACATCTGGTGAAAGCATTGTGTGTGCTGTGAGATAGATAAAGAGAGAGAGATTTTCAGGGGAAAAAGAAGCAAAAAGCAAAAAGCCCTTTTTTTTTATTCAAACAGCCAAAAAAAAAAATGCGTGTTATACAAGTCGGATGACCGTTAAAAACAACCTTGAAATAGTAATAGGCAGTTAATCCAATGCCAATGTACTCTCATTGTTATTGCTGCTGCTACTGGATGAGGTTGACCACGAATAAAGCGAGGATAACCAGCTGGCGACGTAACGAATGACGCCATGGCTGGAGACGTTGGTCAACTCCATCTTGTTTTGGAGATCTTCGCTAAATATAAACTCCTTGGGTGGTCCGTTCATTTCCAGCGCTTGCTCGTATATCAGGATGGCTTCTTCCAGATGCTCCTGCATGTACTCTATTCGCTCCACAGTAGGTGGGTGGCTGGATCCAAACCATGAATTGACAAGCGAATCCAGAAACTCACGCACGCCGTATTCTAAATCTTCGTATTTCTCCTCGTCTTTGGGTGTTGTCGTCGTCGTTGGAATGGATCGCTTGGCTGCTGCGATGGCTCTACTCTGCACTACAGGCTCCTTGCTATTGTCGCTGTTCTTGGCCTCCTCGCCTAGTTCTGATTCCAAATCTGCCATTCGCTGCCATACATCCACAGCTGCTCGAGGATCGTAGCCTGCCTTGGCCAATATCTTGAGTCCTACTAAATCTGCCTTGATAAAGAAAAACAAACGTTTCTCGAGTCAATGTGTTGCCCGTGTACATTCAGTGTGTAAACAAGAGATAGTTACTTCTTTTTCTAGCTTTCTATTGTACGTTGTCTGTGTTTCCAGTGTGATAAAGGTGGATATGTACTCGTTGATCTTTTGATTCACATAGGGGCCCTATTATACAATAAGCAACAGGTGAGTTTTTTTTACCACATGGATTACATAATAGCAGCACTTGTTACCATGGACTCGGTAATCATCCAAAACACACCACGTGTAATGTCACCCAACATGAACATGAGCGAGGCGAATCCATGCTGCTCCACAAAATGCCGCTGCAGCGAATGTGCAATTTCATGAGACAATATCACTGCCATCCGGGTTGTGTCGTAGTCCATGTAGTGTATCAGCAAATTGTACACAATCAAGCGAGATCCTGCGCACATGGCATTGACCGTCGTTGAATCCCAAATCACATTGACCTCAAAATCTCGCTTGGGGATCGCTGGACGAAACGCTTCCTCTTCCTCCTCGGTGCTGACCATGACATCGACTTCACCGCTTGTAGGCAGGTTGGAAGGCACGACTTGTATCTGCCTGCTTCTTCTTTGCTGCGTGTGGTTGTCATCATCAGCATAGCGACGCACTGGGTCACGAATGTCGTCTACAGCAGGACCAGCCAAATTATCCACAATCGTTTGCAGCCACATGACGACTTCGCTATCTTTTGGTGCGACGAGTCCACTCTGCGCTTCTAATAAGGTGTCTATTTCTGCTTGAACAATTTCCGTCTCTTCTTCTTCACTGAGGTAGATGAGTCGCAATCGAGATGTGTTTGGTGCCTGAATGTGTGTGTGTGTGTGGTGGGTATGTTGAGTGTATGAAGAAGCAGAGCCAAGACAGTACTACTATACCTGATCCAAGCCAACCACCAGTAATAATGTAAAACCAAACAACGGTATACCAGCCAGTATCTTTGCTATCAAATCACCTTTACTACCTCTACGAAAAGTATGAGGCAATAATGTTAATGATGTTTTAGACGATAAAGATACAAGACTAACTAATTTTCCAGTTTTCAGTGCACCCAGTATAATGGCTGGTATGGGCACAATGGGTACTTGGGTGGGTCGAGTCGTGTGGAATCCTCTCGCTGCTGCTGCTGCTGCTGGCACCAGGGGGCGTTTGGGAAGGAGCGTTGTTTTCTGTTGTCGATAGCATCCAGAGCAGAGAGACGGTAGTGGCTGTCTGCTAAAGATGCGGGTGGATTGCTTTCTTAGAAAATGCTGAAACATTGGGGGGAGGAATCTTGGAATGGATACCTCGTCGTATCACACACACTAAAGTATAAGAGAGTGGGGAGTGGAGTGGAGTAGAAAAAAAGAGGGGAAAGAAGAAGGCCTATATTTAGCGATAAACGAATTTATACAGATTCAAAAATGTAACAAAATGGATGCAATACAAAAAAGGCACTTGTATGTGATTCATCTATATTTTTCTTTTTTTTGCCTGTTACTGCAAATCTATTTAAGGTACAAACAGGACCCCTTGTTTGATCCCGGCTAAATTGATACCGACTTGTCATAAGCTTGTCCTGCTGCAAGACAGGCTTCAATGGCTCCGGCGCATTGCTTGATGGCCTTGAACAATTGGGCCAATTCGTTGGGATCATGGCATCCTTTGACTCGTTCTGTCAATTCATTCATTTTGCTGGACAGAGTGGAAACAACTAGGTGGGATGAGTAAAAGTCAGAGCTGCTGCTGCTTGTGCTGCTGCTGGTGTTGATTTGGCTGACAGCTGCTGGTGCTGGTGCTGGTGCTGGTGCTGCTGCTTCAGTTTTTTGTCGTTTGCGTTCCTCGTTGACTTGTGGAACAATAGGTGAGTGAACAGGCTTTGTTTGTGTGGGTTCTGATACGGTTGCTTTCTCTACTGTCTTTTTCTTTTCCAATGCCAATGCTTCTTCTTCTGTCAAGATGATGTTTTCGCAAATCACACAAAACATTTGCTTGGTATCTGGGTTGCGGATCAAGGGCACCTGTATACAATGTGGGCGTTAAATGAAGAACTTCGATTTACTAGTACAAGTGATGAGTTTACCGCATAACAGGATGGATTGGGACAGTGATCGTTTAGCAATGCCCAACGTTGAAGCATCTTTTGTCCAATCAGTTGAGATGCTTTGGATGATTGCTCTCTTCTCTCACGACGTATGCGTAGTTCCTCTTCGCCATTATCAACAACAGCCTCAGGTTGAACACTTGCTTCTTTCAAGGGCGTGTCTTGTTGTGTCTCGGCATCAGCAGTAGCAGGTGCTGAGGATACTGATTTCTTATAGTTGAATGTAGCGCCATGGTTGGGAAGTGGGTCGTGGTAGGTGCAGAAAGAAAGCGAGCCATCCTTGGAACGCATGAGTGGAAAACTGCAGGCATCCATCTTGCAAATTTCGTCCGTCATGATCTTGAGTAGTGTCTATGTGTCAGCATGACATGTGGCCATCCTACACTGTAATAAAAAGACTTACCCAGCCTTGGAGTAGATAGGTGCCTAAAAGGTCGCCAGCTTCCTTTTCAGTTCTTGAGGCTTTGAGCATGTTGATATAGGAGGTATTAGTCGTAGAGAGAGAGAAAAAAGGGAAAAAATTTAGCATTCTAATCCAAGGCACAGTGGGCTTTAAATGGCCCACTACTAAACTCCACCAATTGGCAAATACACATGCTCCTTGGTCCTATAGGGCAGCGTCTGTCAATTGACTATGTGTGTCTCTCTCTGGTATAGGAGGTACAAACGGTCTAGAGTAGAGCAGACAATTGTGTGCTGTATTTGTAATAGAAACAAGCTGAAATTTACCTCCTCTGTTCTAATGGATGGTGCACAGCTCGCGCCTGTAGCGGGCTTGCCTGATTAACCCAATGCTGAATCAGAAAATATGTAGTTTCTAATATTAAAGAAAGGCTTTATAAGAGTTAAGCGGGAGGGTATATCACCTTTGCTTATCCACCAAATGACACAATATTTATCAATTGGTTCAGATGAATGTATCAATTCGATACTTGGAGGTGAAGCTCAGTGCTGTAGTATTTTGAGTCCTGATATTTGCCTTGAACTCCTTTGCAATCGCATCGTTTCTGATCAGCAAATTTCTCACACCTGCTGCTGCTATGTATCTCAAAGGAGCAAGCATAGCTTGGCCATTTGCACAGCACATTTGAAATTGAGGCAATGCCAAAATCGACCCAAGCTTCTTGTGTGTTCTTCAGCTTTTCCGCGTAATGCACTGTTTTGTTAGACGATACACTACAGACCATCAAATCAGATATTATTAAGCACAATGTTCAGTGAGCAGCCTTCAAATGTATTTACAACTGTAAAATCAAGAGTTTAAATAGCTTTTATCTAGCCAACAAAGCGCGATCTCGACCTCAAAACAGGTCTAATCGTGTTCTACGATCTGACATTAGGGTATGGAACACTTTTCAGCGATTTTCTGGGGATCGAGTTGATGATCGATTTCTGGCAAATTTTGCCTTGTACTAGCAAGGGAAAATTCGATGATTTTGAATGATGGAGGTTTTCGTCTCGAAAATGACATTTTCTACTAAGGTGTTTCTATGCTCAAAACAATCGTAGAAACGCATTGGATCATGTAAAAGTGTCTCTAGATCATTTTATTATAGTGTTTGTAGACCTTTCCTCCAAAAATGTGTTTTGCATTTTTTGACAGTTGCTCTCCACAGACTAAAGGGATCGCTTTGAAATTAGCACCATGAGATTCCTCGTTCAATTTTGCATGTATAGGTCTAGAGAAATACCTGCTGTTCGAGTAGAAAAATCCTGTGTAATTGCC
>JAXQGS010001293.1:0-10291 GCA_037040325.1 Mucor sp. M7501 | reverse complement strand
AATTGATCCAAGGTCAAGACCTCACCACCAGCCTTCAAGATACGAGCCTTGGCGGTCTTGGTGAAGTGAAGAGCAGCGACAGAGAGCTTGGGGAGATCCAAGAGACGAGAGTCATCAGTGACGGAACCGACAACGACAACGGTCTTACCCTCCTTGTTGTTCTTGACAATGCGAGAGACAGTGACGGGAGGACGGTTGACACGAGACATAAAGAGACGCTTCAAGACAACCTTGTTGAAGTTGGCATCAGTACGGCGAGCGAGGAAACGGTACAACTAGAGTCGAGGGGTTTAGTACAGCTGTTTGAATAACGGTTAGGCAAAAAAACTCACCTTGACGAGCAAAGCCAAGTAGACATTGTCAGACTTGGGAGCAGTACGGTTAGAGTTCTTGACGTGATGTTTCTTGATATCGATACCCTAATCATTGCATGGCGTTAGTCGTCTGGTGTGTTCTTGTGTGCTTTCCATGTCTCTATCTCTCGCTCTTTCAATGAACCCACATAATTCACAATCATGCATCCTCATCTCTCCCTCCCTCCCTCCAACATCCATCCAAAGTTCCAAGATCCATCACACATCTATCCATCGATTCCATCACATCCAGTGTCTCCATGTCTCCAGTAATATGTGTATTAGATGCATTACCATTTTTTATATCTAGCAACCGGTCGTTAGGCTGTGTCCAAGAAGAGAGAATCTTTAAATGGATTACAAGTTGGAGGTTTCTTGTTCAATTCCATCACACACTCCTGCCACTCGATCGCCCATCCTCCAACGCTCGATTTCGGTCCGGACGGACATTATAAGTACAGTAGCATATGGGATCATCATTGGACGCATGGAGATGCCGTATTCTCATCAAGAGACTTGATTGCACTACAGTAGAATATCATACCATGTATTGCTTGTAATGGTGAGTATGCAGGGATGAATTTCGATTTGCAACTATGGGTGAAATCACACATTTATCTATCGAGTTGCTTTCCATTATAACATGGTGTTCTCCGGACATTGCTGTATTTGAATCAGAGAGAGAGGCATTGTTGAGCCAGGGCAACCTGTCAAAAGAACATCCATTGCTGTGCTGTTGGAAGCATACTCTCAGAGATGACATTGGCAATAGGATCCAAGTCTTGATATTCAATCCACTATGAAAAGCGGTTCAAATGACATGATGAACAACTAATTGCATTGTTGCAATAACAAGAAAATCATGCCATGTTCACATCAAACTGTGCATTCGTTTCATCACCAGCGGTGGTGACCGTTGATGGGGGTTTGGATTTACATTCATAAAAACAATGAGGGTATGAGCAGCCTCTTTCTTGCTCATCTTTCCATTCTCACTAGATATAAGCATGTCAGCTCTTCGTTCTCTTGTCGCTCGCTCTGTTCGCCAAACACCAGCCTTATGCCATGTCACATTGCGCGCTGCTCCTGCCGTCGGTTTGCAAACAGTGGCTCGCCGTACATATGCTGCTTCTGCTTCCGACGCCACAGTGTAAGTCATGCTTATCATAGGATGTCCACATCTCAAAAGACTAACACCACATGCTAGACCTCCAGTCATTGAAGCACCCAAGAATGAAAAGGCATTGCCACCACCTGCATCGCAAGATCCTCGTTTGGAGATGCTATACGCCACAATGCCTTTTGTCCCTCAATATGGCTGGTCCATGGAGAGTTTGATACACGGCGCCCGCTCTTTGGGTTATCCCTCTGTGGCTCACGGCATGTTTCCTGGTGGAGAAGCTGGTCTGATTGATGCTTATCTCTCTGAACAACGCAAGCAATTTGCCCAATTGGCCAAGGAAAAGTACATGAGTGGCGATTTACAAAAGTAAGTGTAGTAGGATAGTAGCCGTATTCTCTGTCTCTGAACCGCGCACCACACCTGCCTCGAGAGATGTGCTCACCATGCGACATGTCGAAATCACCAGCACACAATCCAGCACGAGTACCGATTAAATCCAGCGTTCAAAGAAAGTAATTCATGCAACAAAGGCACTGTCAGAGGGCGCTCGGTGTTGAACACAGGGCATGTTGTGGTGTACCGGCTTGAAGATACAGAGATAGAGGACAGCTGAACATGGACACTTATATTTGTGAATATAGCCTATCAATGAATGAAAGAGTTGAGATTTTGACATTGCTTCGTTTGGATATGAACAAGCCCTACATCCAAAAGTGGCCCGAGGTAAAATGATGCATCATCACAAGCCGAAATCCAGCAGAGAAGACTAAGCGAGATATAGGCACTTGCTGTCATGGCACGTCCATCCAATGTTGCCATGTCATTAAAGCATCTGGGAGACATTGCTGATGATATCTGGTATTATGCAGGTGACAGAAGTCCCGATGTAGGTCCATTTAATAGCGAATCAATGACAAATTGCTAATTAACCTGGATGTAGATGAACTGGTACACAAAACGTGCTTCTCTGGCTGCCGTTTATAGCACAGCCGATCTTTATATGACCAAAGATTCCAGTCCCAATTATGCCGAAACTGAACGATTCTTGAAAAGAAGATTAGATGAAGCAGCCTGGGTCGGTTCCTCTGCACGTCAGGTACAGTTGTTTATATGTTCCCCCCCCCCCCAAACTGAGAGAAGAGAGAATTTATCTGTGTAATTTTAGTTGGGTACCATGTTGACATTTGGAGCCAAGAGTATGCTGAGCGCTTTAGCCAATGTAAGTTGCAAACGTACAGACGATGGGCTGAATTCAAGTAGATTTTGATTCTTTATTATTTATTAAATAGCGTGGAGGCAGATTTTAAATTATACAATTATATTTATATGTGATATTTACAATAGTAATGTATGGATATGTAATAAAATGCGTGTAAACAAGTATGCAATGTATGATTTGAATTAAGGAGCAATATAAAAAAAAAGAGTGGGGTTAATACTAGATTAAACTATCGACATTTTCATTATAGTTGGCATCTGTTAATGCCTTTTGTATAAGCCATTCGGATGTTGCATCCAACGTGTAATCGAACCAAGTCCTTGACGTTGCTGTTGATATGCCAATGTAGCTCACCAAGTGACAGAGGGTGTCGATTTCGGGTCTCTCCTTTGTAGTGGACACCAGCTTCTTGACTAGGTACTCTGACGACGTAGAGAAGAGACCAGACCAAGTGCCGGCTTTGTTGTTGTTGTTGTTGTTGTCATGCCAGAAACACCAGGCAGTTTGGATCATCATGATCAAGCTGTTTGCTAGATTGCGAGCGATACATGTCATGCCGTGCTCCAGGGCGTACCAAAATCGATGCTGGATCCGTGTCACTGAACTGCGAAGCACACTGTTGTTGGTGCAACTGATTTGCTGGTGCTGCTGCTGTTGCAGTTGCTTCTCTGAAGAGGGTTTCATCAAGCAGAGCACTTTCCCACCCTCCATTGCCATGACAGTGAATTCAAATGTTTCATTGTCAATAAATCGCACGCAAAACGTAGCAATGGCATTGTACTTTGTCGCCTGCTTCAATCCAGCGCAAAACTGCTGCACGTCGTCTGAATGGATATACCGCATCATGGGCTGGCCGACTGCCAGCGTCGTGTTTTGCTCGTCCGATTGAAACACGGCATCAATGGTGCCATACATGGTTAACCGAGTGATAGCCACTTGACTGTATTTCTGACGACTCGCAGCATACATGTGATTCAATTCGGTCATATCGGTGCAGATGATGGTTGTTGACTTTGCAGAGGTTTTATCATTGTTCACATGCTGACAAATTTCTAGCACCTTGTCGTTGACGGTGGATACGAGGCGTGTGGTTGCCAAAGAAGACAAGTCTTCCTGCAACGGCTGCCAAATGTCATCTAATGATTGTCCGACTGGATTAAACCCTAATAGAGCAATGATTTCGGCTGTCGCATGAGTGACAGTTGACTGTTGGTCCACAGTGATCCAGGCCATGGATCTTAGAGGGCAGTTGGTAGTGGAGTGGGCATGTTGTTGATCTTGTTGGAGCATTTTGTGGGAAAGAAGAACAAAAAGAGAGAAAATTCAAATATCCGTAAAAATTTAAGGGTTTTATATATACACATTTTTATATAATGCGGAAATGTCGGTTTTGCAAAAAGATAAATGGCTTTAACCATAAAATGATTGGCCGGTTTGTCACTAGACTGTCATCAAACGACATTGGAGAGAGCATGTGTCTCCTTTGTTCATTAGGTTCCTTGGGGTGAAATCTTAAGAACAAGTGGCTATGGTGCGTGCTGGCTTGTTACCGAGAGCCACTATGACTTGTGCCATCCTCTATCGACGCACACAAAAGTCAACCGTAACATTGCCATCACATGCAAAAAGGACTCGTACTCGACATTTGGCCCTGTGAAAATGCCCATGATCTCCAGCAATATACGTAACTTATAAACAACTGGATCGTGTTCATTTGTTGCTACGAGTCGATCGTGAATGACAGCTGTAAAATCCAGAGATGTAGAGAGAACAAGACTTTCTTGACCCACATCCCCCCTCCCCCAACAGCTCTGACAGACATTTCGATTTGATTTGAAGTATATAAAAACATTTGGAAATGAAATCAACTGGCCCTTTATTCAACATGCTGTTACGTTTGCCTCATTCTGATCTCAATAAAGGGTTATGTTTGTTTATTTAGTAAGGCGTGTTGTTGGCAGCTGATGCAATGGCATCTATGTATTTATAAATGGACACACATAAAAAAAAAGAATGGGGTATTAAGGTTCAAATGCTCACGTTTTAGGCAAGTCAAGATTACCTGATACAAGATGCTTATTGGTTCCAACATTCTTGACCAAGGTGGTGTGAAGATTGTTGTAAGGGTTGTTGTACGGAGTGTAGGTATAATAAACCATAGTGGGGTAAGGGTCAACGTAATAGCCGTTATTGGGTGGCGTAGGATAAACATTATCTATACAGGTAACATGCAGGTTAGTATTCAATGACGTACAGAATGCCAGTGCTCTTTGTTATACTTTACTATTGTATTCAATGCTCTTGGGGGGCTGTGTCATGTTATTAGTAAATCCTCTGTTGTTATAACCAAGATACTATAGTGTATAGATGGAATAGTTAGACATGGCTCATTCACATATCCTTGCGCATACTAGTACTACTACTGTACCGACATGTTGCTGTTCATAAGAGCTGGATCACCCATTGCAGCATATTGCTGATAGTTGCAGCGATTGTTGTAATGGTTGTTGCAGGGAAATTGACGATAGCAGACACGAATAATCTTGTCCTTGTACTGGGTGCCGTTCTACACGTATAACATGGAGAGCCATGAGTATACGATCAACGCGCGCAACGCCACTCCATGTATACTCTACCTCTGCATCAATGGCTTCTGCAGTCTCCTTTTCGCCTTGGTACTTTACAAATGCAAACACCTTCTTGTATGTGTTTCGATACACGGGCTTGCGGATCAGGTGGATATCCAGGATATGACCATACTTTGTAAACTTGATAAACAAATCCTCCTCATTGATGGACTCGGGCAAGTTGCCAATAAAGATGGCATGCTTATCCAGGCGACAAGCAGTACCGCAGACCCCATACACGTTATCGTTGCTCAGATAGGCTGCCCACTCTACAAACCATTGCTGACGGGAGCGTTCATTCAAGAGGTTCTTTTTGGGAAACTTGAGATCCTATAAGCCATGTTATTACTACCAGTATATATACCACTTTTATCTACAAACGAGCAACTTGCCATGTATGCTTTGATGGCATCGTCTCGATACTTGAACTTGATAATGATGGAATGGAACTTGCCGTGAGGTTGCAGTATGTTCATATCCTCAATCTCGCCGTATTCTGACAAGACATTGCTCACATGCTACATGGCAAGGTCATGGTTAGCCAACGCGTGTATAGCCACTCTGTAGATATATCTACTTTTTTGTTAAAGGGCTGGTTCAAGGAGACCAAGCAGATGGATCGATTGACTCTGGCAGGCTCGCATCGAATACGTCTTCCATTGATGTAAGTCTTGGGTGCTTCCTTTAATGCTTGTTTACAATCATCGACCGCCTATCATATACACAGCCATAACATGTGAAAAATGATTAATGACTCTATAGCCAACTTGATATATTACATAAGCATCCTACCTCATACTGAACAAATGCATAGGGTCGCTTCAACCAATCCTTGAACACTTTGACACTCATGATCTGACCCCACTTGAGAAAATGCTCATAGACACTGGTCTTTAGATCGGCATCCTTCAAGTCCTTGTTCAAGCTGTAACAAGCAAGCAATGAGCAGATGAATTGCCTACTAAAGATCTCATTCAACCTTACCTTGCTACAAAGACACAGGCTGCAGGATTCTCCTTCTTTTGGCCATCATCGCTGCTGCTGATGCCGTGCTGGTTTTCCGGTGTCTGGAAAGGCACTACCGACATGATTTTTTTTTTTGCAGTGCTCAAAGGATAAAGACGCAAGTAAAAAGAGAAAAAAGAGATAGCACTGATGGGTTCTTTTTTCTTTTTTCGCAGAGGCGATCCTGCTTTTTTTTTTGACATTTTGATATATTATGATCTGTCTGACCAAAGCACAGCAGCAGCAGCAAAGGAGGTCTGCTGGGTGTCAAATAGAGAGAGACACTACAACGTGCCTCAACAAACAAAAGAAATTTTCAGCATTTCATCCCTGTGCGTAATTAAACAATGGAAACCAAGCGAGAATTGCCAACAAGACACAATTTCCTGACAGAAGCTGTGCAGAGCTACTTGGAATCAAGTAAGTCTGGCACCATCATACACACACACACACACACGTCAGGGCCATTCATCGCCTTCATCGTAGAAAATGCAACAACGGGGCCCACATTCGACATGAGAACAATGCTGACAGTGACCTCAGACGCTTCCCTTATAGACCACTTTCAGTACCACGAAAGCCCAGCGCAAGAGCAGCAGCCGCCCTCCGTCATAGAACACACGCCTCACATCAAGGTGATAGAGCCCATCACAAGCACCAAAAAGACCCGCAAGGACAGCAGCAGCAGCAGCAGCAAAACCACCACACACGACGACGACGACATGATTGACGACGAATACTACCTGAAAAGACACCGCAGACATGAATTGGACGAAAAGAAGCAAAAGAACCGGGAAAAGGAGCGGCTAAAGCACGGATACTACCAGCAAAAGCAGCTGGTGGAGCGCATCAAAACCATGGACAGGAATCTGTTGCGGTCCATTGTATCCTCGATTCGACACAGAACGCACAAGAACGAAGGCATGAGCGAGGAGGAGGAGGAGCGATATCTAGAAGACCTACACACGAGCTTGTTGAGGGAGGCACAGGAGCATTTAGACAGATACGAGACACTGGGCATAGGAAAGAGCGAGGAGGAGCCAGCAGATCAAGCGGCCGCCGCAGACTCGACGCCAGCCATATCAGACGAATTCACACAGGCGCTCAAGACAGAAGAAAGGCTACAGAGACAGAGGCAGATACGGTCGTTTTCTGGGCGTGCTGTGTTTACGGGTGCTGTGGCCAGTGCAAGAGGCTCTCGCCGCTCCACACGCAACATTACAGCATTTGGACAGCTACTTCCACCATTTGAAATTGTAGAGTTTGAATTACCAAAAGAGTGGTTGGAGAATAAACAGCAACATTGAACAGAAAACAAGAGATGCTTTATTACATGCGAGAGTGGATATGACAACTGGTTGGGGGGAAAAGAGAGAGAGAGAGAGTATATACACAAAAGAGTTATTATTTATACAAAAGGAGGGGGGAAATCAAGCAACGAGGTTATGGACGTTGCCTGATTCCTTGATGATTTGCTTGGCATTCACGCTGATCCCAGGACACTGGCTAATGTTGAGTGTGTTTAAGCGGCCCCATTCCAGAATAGAGTTGATGCATGTATCGGTGATGCGGACGCAGCCTCTCAAGTTGAGCGAGTTCATCGACTCAAAGGAGCCAGACTTCAGCAGAGCCCGAATAGAGACGTCAGACACAGCAGCACCGCAGAAACTAGCGTCCAATTCCTGCAAATGAGGCAGGGAGATGAGGCCCTCGATGGCATTGTCAGACAGCGCACAGCAGAAGCTAAGAGACAGGCTTTGCAGCTGAGGAGCAGCGGAGACCAGGTGGGAGATGGCTTGGTCTGTCAGAAAACTGCAGTCGGTGAGGTTGAGATGCTTGAGCCGAGGGAACTGGGTGTCGGCCCACTTTACGAATCCTTGGTCTGTGATGCGAGTGCAACGCTGTAGATTGAGCGATTCCAGGGTGTTGCTGCAGAATTCCGCCAAGTGGCTCATGGTCATATCCGACAGCTTTTTGCAGTACGAGAGCGAGAGTTCCTTGAGCTCTGGGAATCCACGCGTCTGCTTTTCGTCCAGCATCTTGAAAATACCGACATCGCTGATCTTTCTGCAGTTGGATAGGTCGAGTCGGGTCAGTCGAGGACAGCTGGCGGCTAGCAACGCCAGGCTCTTGTCGGTCAGCAGCCAGCACGAGTTGAGATCCAGTGTTTCCAGGTGGGGCAGCTGCTCGATCAGCCGCTTGAATCCGTCGTCTGTCATGTAAAAGCACTGCGACAAGTTGAGCTCCTTGATGCGAGCACCGCCAATCAGTGCCATGATGTGATCCAATGCAGCGTCTGTGATGCGCTTGTTGAGATGGCTGAGATCGACATGTTGCATCACTGTAGGCCCCTTTTGCACAAATTCTCGGCATTTCTTGGAGACAGCAGCGAACTGGAGGATGGAACTGAAATCCAAGTAGTCGATGATGCGGCCCAGCACGTCTTGATTGAACAGCTCGAATTTGCCGTCTCCTGCATACTCGGGAGGCTTCATGATGGTATCTGGTTGGCTTGCAGTGCTGCTCTCTTTCAACTGGGATTCCTTGGCTGGCTCTTTGATGTGGCGGTTGGCGAGTGCTACCAGGTTGGGGTCAGACCAGATGGCCACACTGCCTCGTCTTCGTCTGGTTTCGGTGGTTTTCAGCACATTGGCCGTGGTGCAGGGCAGCAGTGTTGGATCCTGGTCACTGGTGGTGCTGCAGACCGAGTCCAAGGTGATAGGAGGTGTTGCATGGTGAAGCGTGGATGAAATGGCGTCGAGTGGTGCATCAGTGGGTGATTCTGGTGATAGAGCAGGTGTTGCTAGAGCAAATAGTCTTAGTGTCTCTCTCTTTAACTGCCAAAATGCCACCCATGTGCTTACCTGCTTCTGCATCCACCTTGGTCAATAACGACGCCTTGAGCCGCAAGTTGTTGAGCGAGTTCTCGGCCATCATCCTGAAATGCTTCTGTAGCTCTGGAAAGCGACTGATCACATCAATGAAATCGCACTTGTTGAGCACATACAGCTCGATGGCGGTTACAGCTCGGGCATCAGCAGCACGTGGTGCATTCAAAAGAACTGCGATATCTCCAAAGTAATCACCTGCGGATAAACGTGCAATTGGGGTCAAGGGGTCTGATGTGGCTGTGTCCATATTAGCCACTTCCACCGTACCTATCACACACACAGCATGTTGGGATCCCAATTCGAAACTGACATTGTATACTACAACTTACCGCTGATGATGAAAAACAGCTCTTTTCCTTGATCTCCTCTCTTGAGAATCAAATCGTTTGGCGAGTAATGACGGGGTTCCACCTTGAGCGATATCAAATGCAGAAACTCCTCTGGACAGCTCTGGAAATAAGGAATCTAACCGAAAAATACACAAGTTTGCTTCAACATAAAACGTCATTATTATGTGTGTCTCTCTTACCTTTTGCAACAGATTGCGAGCGCTTGTCAGATCTTCAATGTTGCGTTCAGTCAAGGGCTTGTGGCTGACTTTATCTGCCACGCTCAAGTTTTTGCTCTTGTTCAGCATGGTCAGTCTCTCTTCGGCTTCAAATCGAAGCATCTTCTCGACTTCTGGATACAGCGGCAGGATGGTCTTGACTTCATCGGCTGTAAGGGCTGCCACAATGCATTTGGTGCTTGCAATCACAGTGGCTGTACGAGGCATGGAATACAGGATACCAATCTCACCAAAACAAGAGCCTTTGGGCAATGTGGCATAGATGCGTTCAAAATCAGCACTGCACACATCAACCGATCCTCGCAACAGAAAGAACATGGCTTTGGCGGGTTCTCCTTCCACGATAATCACATCGCGCGGACCATACGTTCGAAGATGCATGCAACAGGCGAGTTTCTCCAAGAAGCTTTCGTTGTTGGTGCGTTGGAATAAAGAGTGTTGTCTGAGAGATTGCAGTAGTTCGGGTGGAATGGAACGATCGTCTGAAAAATCCATCGACGAAGTG